>CATIWR010270624.1:0-23779 GCA_949677035.1 Omphalea diandra | reverse complement strand
AAAAAAATATTTAATATTTTTCACTAACTTATATATATATATATATATATATATATATATATATATATATATATATATATATATATATATATATATATATATATATATATATGATTTGATTTGATTTATTAAAAAATTAATTTCATTTGAATTTTAGAAAATGAAATTTTATTTATTTTTGGTAAAAAATAAATTAATCGAACTGAATTGATTGAGGACAATTCTATTTAAGCGGTCATTAATTTTTTTTTGGTCGATTTTTTTTTCTTGCGACTAGTTTGATGCCATTGATTGAGCCATGTTTTGATAAATGCATATCATCCAACTAATTGTTTATCTAGCGTTGCATAACTTTTAATATTATTTGATATTATATTTTTAATAATATTTGAATAATAATTTGCTTAATTCTATAATAAGTAGTCAAAAAAATATTATCAAAATTTTTATTGTTAAATATCATTAATTCATTGCTTAAAGTGAAAATGTAGATAATTATAATTTTATAAAATAATAATAATAACAATAATAATAATAATGATAATAATAATAGTAATTTTATTTTTTTATGAAAAATCAAATTATTTTTCTATGGGAATGAGTCATTTATCATGAAAACAAATCAGTTAAAAATATGTAATAGTCAAAATTTAATTTATGTAAGTATATAAAATTAGTTAAAAAATAAAATAATCCCATATATATATATATATATATAAAAGAAATATTATCATAAATTATTTAATTTATATTATTACCAAAATTTCAATATCATAAAAGTGAAAATGTGACTATATATTAAAAAGTTAAATAAAATATAAATTAAAATTTTAAAAAAGTTAATTTAATTCTAATTAGATTTATAAACTGATCTCTTTATTATGAAGAGTTATACAATAAAAAGGAACTTTAACAATATCTTTATCTCTAAATTATAAATTAAAAAAGTGAGTTTAATTTTTTACATCTATAAAGCCAAAATTAACTTTGTATTTCAATAATAATAAATATATATTTCAATTTTTAATATATATATTAATAACTTATGAATAAATATTCTTATTTTTCTTCAATATTTATTGGATAAAGTAAAATAAATATATTAAATATTTATTAGATACAAAAAAAAGATAACAAAATTGAAATATTAAATATTTATTGGATAAAGTGAAATAAATAATAAAATATAGAGTCTATTGAATTTTATAAAGTTTTCTTACTTTTTATATTTAAATATTCACAAAAATATTCTTTATCATATAAAATATATTTTTTAAAATAAAATTTTTTTTGGAGATATTTTAAATTTATTAAAATTTAGTATATGTAAAAACGACCTCTCCTAGACACTTGAGGCTTAGCCTAATGCAAGGCACTTTAGGCCTTGCCTCGAAGCCGCCCTTTTAATTGTTGATTAAAAAAAAAAAAAAAAAGGAAAGGCACCTCCTCAAAACATGGCCAAGGAGAGAGAGGAGGATAACTGACCAAGTTCAAATTCAAGTCACGAGAAGGTCCACAACAATTCAAAAAGTTTGGCTCAGGTGGCGCATTATATATAACTTCCATAATCTCTCACAGCCCAACCAACCAAAATCATAACGAAAAGCGAAAATAGCTCTACAAGTGATATTTCTTCTCTATTTCTTCTCTGTCTCCATCACTGTATTCCTTCTTCTTTTCATTATCCGCTCAAATTCAAATTCAAAATCTCCTAAAAACCAACAACAAGACAACATCAACATCAACCCTAATGTCACTCCAATGGCCACTATGGAGAGCTTGATCGGCCTCGTCAACAGGATACAGAGAGCGTGTACTATCCTCGGCGACTATGGCGGCGATTTTGGCGCTACTTCTTTGCCTACACTATGGGAGGCGCTTCCATCTGTTGTCGTCGTGGGCGGCCAGGTCCTCGCTCTGATTTCCATACTGTTTTCGGTGTAGTTGTTGTTAATCTATTATCTTTTGAAGCGCAAATGCATGTTGTTTTTGGTTTTCTTCTTTCACTTTCTCAGCTTTGCTTTGTGTGAATGTAGAGTTCTGGAAAGTCATCAGTGTTGGAGAGCATTGTAGGCCGAGATTTTCTTCCAAGGGGATCAGGTTATATATAGTTTTCTAATTAATTAATCACAGTCAATACATTCTCCCTTCCTGCCAGAATGATTAATAAATTTTCATTTTTACAAAAATTAAAAAAATTAATTTATTATAGTTATTTTATATATTTTAATCACTTTCTTACTAAAATACTTTCATTTGTTTTTTTATTTTATCAATATTAATAAATATATTTATTTTAGAATTATAAAATTAATAATAATATTTAAATATTAGTAGTAAAATGATTATTTAAACTTAAAAATTTTATTGAAGAGTATAATTTTTTTCATAGAAAATACACATTTAAAGTATAAAAATATAGATAGTAATTTATTGATAGTGTGAAAATAAATGTAAATTAATAAAGATATATTAGAGAATTACTTAAGTAACTACCAATCAAAAAAAGAAATTGTCAATTATTTTGAAACTCTCAAAATAAATATTTTATCCCTCATTTTAAAAAATAGATATTAATTATTCATTTCTTTATTATTGTTATTATGATTTAACTTCGCAGACATTAGAGGCTTGAAAACTACTTCAATACTATTAAATCAAAATTTATTTATTTATACTTATTTTAGTATGCCTTTATGATTGGCTGCCAAAGTTACAAACTGGTGAAGAAAAAGAAAGAGGGAAACTCTAACTTCCTTTTAACAAATATTTTGGTTTGATTTATACATTCCAGTCAACTTGGACCGACTAACTCTATGTTGCTATGTGTTTTTTTTTTTAAATACACTTTTTGAGAAAAAGATAAGAAAACAAAAGTAGTAATCTTTAAATTGCGATGCCGAGCATTTTATTGATGTAATTTGAGTTAAAAAAAAAAACCAGAAAAATGAAAAACGAATCACTTAAATTTCTATTCATTTTCCTTTTCTTAGGAAGTTCAAATTTGGTTCCCTTAACAGGTGAAAATAGCTTGCAGTTTTTATCATTTTTATGGTTTTTTGTGAAAAATTCAGGTATTGTGACTAGGCGGCCTTTGGTGTTGCAACTGCACAAGACAGAAGCAGGGCTTCGGGAGTATGCAGAGTTTCTTCACTTGCCAAAGCAACAATTTACTGACTTCTGTATGTGATTTTTTTTTTCTTTTTTAATAAAAAAAATTAGGTAACTTGTCATCATATGATATGGTTTTTTTGTAAAAAGAAAAATTTATACAACAATGAAGATCATAAAGCATACTAGGTGAAATGTTTTCGTCTTAGATAATATGGTAACTTAGACATTCCTGTACCTACAAGTTTTACCTCATTGTTGGAGTCATGTGCATACTCGCAATGGTATGGGTGTGGTATTTATTATCTCTAGCTGTCCTTTCAGCAACAATTTAGAAATTCGTATTTGTTCCTGCTACAGTTGATTTTCTTCACCTGAAAAGTTGTCCAGGACACGAATATTGGAGGATCCATTCTGTTTGTTCATTGTGCGCAATTAACTTCATTGTTACTACCAACTGCTACTTCTACCTTCTTTCTCAAGATTACGTCAAAATGTCTACTATGTAGAGGATTTTTGCATGATTATTAGTTTGGTTTAGAGAAGAGGGATAGTTGTGCCTTGTCTACCCTTTGAAGAGCATAGATAATATTGTAGTTTTGCCTTATTAATCTAGTTGCCTTCTCTGGTTTATCATATTCTTGGACTCATCTGTCACATTGTAATTATGTATGGTTTTACGTCTATATAAATGTATATGTATATGTATATTTTAGACACAGCTTGTTTTATGTTGCACTCAATGAGCCCTCATGTTGATATCTAAGCATATTGGGTGCCAAGATTGTTTGGGCTTAATGCGCTTAGGCTTTGTTTGATTCAACTTTTATGATTTTGGTTTTTCTTCCTAGAAGGTACTTTCTATCAAATTTTATTTTGATAGAAAACAGATGCAATAATAAGATGCTATATGTGATAGTAATCATATATGAATTTGTTTTGCAAGAAAAAGATGAGCAATTATTACAAGAAATTAAAATTTTCCTTTCATAGGTAACCATTTTTCTTTTCTTTGTCTAACCAACGAACCCTTTATGATAGTGTAAAGAGAGCTAGACTTATTTCAGTTGAACCTTATGTAATTTAAGAGTTCAATGTCCATTCTCCTACTTTTTATAATTGCTGTGTTTCTGAAATGTTTGAATTACAATATATTTTTCAATCATTATGGGTGTTACTAGGGGTTTCAAATGAAGGTTTTCGGTGGTTTTCCTTGCTGCAGTTTAACCGTTATGCTAATTTACTGGATAAAGCTAGTATCATCTCACAATATTTTAAATGTGAAGCATTTTTATTTTATTAAGTACATTTTATTAAGCATTTTTATCACAAATGTAAAACTGCTACTACCTTTCATGCAAGTGTTCATTTTTACTATATGCATTTTATTAGAATTTTACTTTCAAGTGTTTACTTGGATATTGAAAAGATGTAAGAAATGCACCATCTACTTGGTGTTTTTAATTCCTGTTCAAAAAGGAAAATTGCATTTTCAAATACTTATTATTCTCTTGCAGCCATCGTTCAAAAGGAAATTCAAGATGAATCTGACAAAATGACTGGCAAGTCAAAACAGATTTCTCCTGTTCCCATTCATCTCAGTATCTACTCTCCAAATGGTAAAGAAAATAAATCTTACACTGCAAGCCTATTATGCATAGTGCACACTTATTTTAGCCTTAGGCCCACAGATAGAATGATAATGTTTCTCCTTGTTTTCCTCTCTTTTTTCCCTCTCTATGTTATGCAGTTGTCAACTTGACATTGATAGATTTGCCTGGGTTAACAAAGATTGCCGTAGGTATACTTGTGCATCCTTGTCCCTGAGTCATTTTTCTGTTTCTTCCATTAACAGGCATGTATTGTAACTACTAGTTTCTTTCTCCACTTGCTGGATTTGTAAATTGGAGATGTTTGTTGTTGACAGAGGGACAGCCAGAGAGCATTGTTAAGGACATAGAAAGTATGGTTTGTTCATATGTTGAGAAGGTAATGGGGAAAACAATCAATACACAAATAAATATACAACTATGAATGACTTCTGTTGCACTTTTTGCTGTTCTTCCTTTTGTTGAATAATGTACTACCCAATTTTCTAGTGTGGAGATTCCTACTTGGTGACCTCTTAGGAAAAGAATTTTTTTGATGCATATGAGACCCATGATCTCTATTTTGCATGCTTAGGATTTGGACAGAGGATATTCAATTTATTAGCCCTCCCCTGTAGTGGCTGTTCTTTCTTAATCTTACCTGTGGAAGTTTCAAAGAACTTTCTTCAGATGAAATTTTCACATGCTCACTGTATGGTGTTTGAAATTGAAACTAGCGAGGTGTTACCACCTTGTCAAGTAATTTTCCCTCACGTCAATGTTGATTTGCTTTATTTTTCAAGTAATCCTTTATTATTGAAAAGTGTAATGGGTGACTGTTTGAGAAATTCAGGTGTGTGCTGGCCTAGAAATTTGATTCATTTTCTTCCATAGCTCTATTAGTAAGGGTGTGAGTTGGCATGAGAAGACCTTTGGATTTGAACATTCCCTTGGAAAGGAGGGGCAAAAGGAAAATTAGCGTCATTGCAATTTGCTAGATTTTTTTTTTCTACATGGACTTCGGTAAAGGATTCAGATGGTTGTCATTCCTTAATTGATAAAATTATCGTTATTGATCTACAGCCAAATTGCATCATTCTTGCTATAACTCCTGCCAATCAGGATATAGCAACATCTGACGCTATCAAACTCTGTAGAGAAGTTGATCCTGCAGGTATTTCTTTTTTAGTTTTCATCTATAGCACATTCCGATTAAATTTATGTTTTCATAATTTTTTATACTGCTTTTTTTGAGGTTTTATATTTTTTGTTTTTTTTTTCTTCCAGGTAAAAGGACATTTGGTGTGTTGACAAAGCTTGACTTGATGGATAAGGGAACAAATGCTTTGGATGTAAGGATTCTTGGTTTCTTGGAATTTTTTGCTAGAATATAGGTATATCATACATGTTAATATATTTGTATCTACAAAATACCAGATGGAGCATTATTAAAGATATTTGACACATTCTGTTTTTGGTTAAAATCCAACAATCTCCTGACATGTTCATTTTTGTTTTTTCATTTACCAGCTATGTATACTTTTTTCTCCGTTTTTGGTTGTTAGAAGTACTCATTCTCTCTTGTTTTCTTCTTTGTTTTAACTTCAGGTTCTTGAAGGAAGGGCTTATCCACTTCAACATCCATGGGTCGGAATTGTGAACCGTTCACAAGCTGATATCCATAAAAATGTGGACATGATATCTGCTAGGCAGCAGGAGCGTGAGTTCTTTGCTACTAACCCTGATTATAGACACCTAGCTGGCAGAATGGGTTCAGAATATCTTGCAAAGCTTCTATCTAAGGTATCTATTAACTGAAAGGCTGACTCTGAAAACATTTGCTCCTATTTATGGATATGCATGTGTCCAGAAATTCTATTTACAATACTAACTTTGCATGTCCAAGATGATGATGAAATTTTTAGCATTATTTGTCTGTTCCTATTTTTGGATGTGACTGATGAACTTTGCACCTCTAATTTGATGATAACAAATTTGCTCCCAATTTGTTTTTTTCACTAATTTTATTTTATAATTTTTTCATCACTAACTATATTTTATATGGTTTTAGCATTTGGAGTCCATTATTAAAGCCCGCATACCTGGCTTTATATCTTTAGTCAACAGAAGGATTGATGAACTTGAGACAGAGTTGGAACACCTTGGTAGACCTGTTGCTATTGATACTGGGGTAGGAAATTATTCGTATTCCTATTACTGAAGATGAATGACAGTAGGTTTAACATATCAATTCATTTCCTGTTTCTGTATGTATATCAGGCCCAATTATACACTATCCTGGAGTTATGTCGTGCTTTTGACCGGGTATTCAAGGAGCATTTGGATGGAGGGTACTGTATTAAACCTTTTCATTTTATGTTAGAGAAACTACCTCCAGCAGCTGTGGAAGCAATAATATTATCTGTTTTCTACCGCAATTTGAATCCTATCAACCAGAAAATAGATATATTAGTACTGACAAGTCTTACACCAAACAAAACACGCATATTTCCTTAAAAGCCATTCTGTTTGATTTGATTTTTGGGCACTTGATATTATGTTTGATTAGGTGACTTTTTAGAATTGTCCAACTGTTATCAACCTTGAAGAGGTTTGATTTTCATACCATTGCATATATCTTCTTATGATGATGGTTAGATGATTAAAGAGGTCCATCATGCCCAGCTACCTAATTTTTTTTGAATTTTAGGCGACCTGGCGGTGGTCGAATTTATGGAATTTTTGAGGACCAGCTCCCTTCTGCATTAAGGAAACTTCCATTTGATCGTCATCTGTCTCTGCAAAATATAAGAAAAGTGGTTTCAGAGGCAGATGGATACCAACCTCATTTAATCGCACCTGAGTATGGTTATCGACGACTCATTGATAGTGCGATTAGTTACTTCAGAGGGCCAGCTGAAGCTTCTGTGGATGCTGTAAGTCCTATGCTCAATTTAATTGTCATTCTGTTTGCTGTGTTGACATTGCTGTGTTTTGATATTTAATGATGCCCAAGGCATTTTATTTGTCCTTGAGATGTCTTCTTATCTGAAGTCACTGATGATAGTTATGGAGAAAAACATATTATAAACTATGGCATTTTAATTTGTTTTATATTTTTTAATCAGAGAGGCCCTAGAAAGATAGCAAATTGTGTAGTTTATTTCTGTCATGATTTCAATAATGATCATCTTATCACTAAAAGGTGCTTCATCACAAAAAACTGAAGGTTTTATTTTACATATTTCATGGACAAATTATTGATTTCTTTTTGCAGGTTCACTTTATTCTGAAAGAACTCGTAAGGAGGGCAATAGGAGAAACTCAGGTTTGTGATTTGGAAATCGTACTAGTTTCCTGCCCTTGACGGCTAAAACAATCCATAACTTTGAGTTTTTTCAATTTTAGCAAAAACAATCCATAACTTTGTGTTTTTTCAATTTTAGCAAAAACTTGTAATTGTCAATTGCATCTCAACTTGAGAAATTAGTTGCAATTATAGAATAGTGCCATAAATTGATTATAATTGCAAAAAAATAAAATAAAATAAAAGTATTTTTTTAATGTTTTATTTTTATAAATTGTCATTTTCAAATTTTTATTCAATTATCAATTAGATGTTACCTGTTGAACTTTTTCATCTCACTTAATATTTTCATCTTATCAACAATTAAAGTAAATCAAATAATAGCATAGTTTCTTTTTTTTTTATTTTGCCATAGAATGTACTTTTTTCCCATGTAAATTAGTTCTAATCTGATATTAACGAGACATGCACTTTTTTTAGCACCAAAGACTCATAATTGGCCTTTTTAAGCAATAAACTATGCAATTGCCACTTTCAATTCAACCAATCAAATTCCAATGCATTTACTGAGAGCTACAATTTTTATCCTGGTCTATAATTGCAATTAATTTCTCAAATTAGAACACATAATTGACGAAATTAAAAGTTTCGGCTAAAATTATTAAAACATGCAAAGTTTCAGATTTTCTTTTTTTTTTTTTTGGTCGTTAGGCCCTAGTTTCCTAATAATAATGGTCTAGTAAAAAGAAAGTTAATTAATATTGAGAAAATTGGACAGGAGCTGAAGCGTTTTCGAACTCTTCAAGCTGAAATATTATCTGCTGCTAATGATGCATTGGAGAGGTTCCGTGAAGACAGTAAGAAGACAACTTTGAGATTGGTGGACATGGAATCCTCATACTTGACTGTGGATTTCTTCAGGAAACTTCCCATGGAGGCGGATAAGGCTGGAAATTCAGCTGTCACCAATGGAGACCGATACACAGAGGGCCACTTTCGCAAAATAGGATCCATTGTATCCTCTTATGTTGGAATGGTGTCTGAGACTCTTAGGAACTCCATTCCCAAGGCTTTAGTTTGCTGTCAAGTACGAGAGGCCAAACAGTCCTTGCTGGATCACTTCTACACCCAGATAGGCAAAAAGGAGGTAAAGAGAACTCTAGCACTCAACCTTGATCCTTTGGTGTATCCGTGATTAACTTATGATTAAAATCTTATTGGATGCCAAAAACATTGTAGCACATTTATAAGATAGCATTTCTTAGGAGATTTGATCCTTGGACCATCTAAAGTCATAAACATTGGTATCATTTTTTGTGCAGTTAATATAACCTGCTAAATCTGTTCAGGATTTTTGTGTGATGGCAATATTAATATTTGGTTTAACCTAGGTACAATTCCCCTTTAACATTGCAATGAAAGCCTATGCTAGTTCGTTTCCAGATCCATATGCTGCACATGCTACTTGTTTGCATATGACCCGATTGGGTGAGAACTTTGAATGAAGATAACTAACGAATAGGCAATAACTAGTGAATAGGAGTCTTGCTGATTCATGTCTGTTCTTGTACTGCAGGCCAAACAACTTGCACAATTGCTGGATGAAGATCCTGTCTTGATGGAAAGAAGACAGAAATGTGCCAAAAGACTCGAGTTATACAAGTCTGCGAGAGATGAGATTGATTCGGTCTCATGGGCTATGTGAGACGAATGATGAACTCATGTTGGGAGATGTAATATACATGGTGATCTCGAAATTTCATAGGAAGAATAGCAATTGCTAGGTTTGTTCGACCTCGAGCCAATAGTCTTATTTTCCCATGCAGTATTCAATTTGTTGATTTTATGTTTATAGTGCATTGGTTTGTAATATTTGCTGCAGAATTGAGCCTGTTTGGTATCGATTTTGCTTCTGGATTTTGGTTTTTGTTTAGTTCCCAAAGAAAAATATATTAATAAAATATTTGTTGTTATTATTTTATTTCTTAAAATAGAAAAACATTTCACAATTCAGAAAAACCATAGTTTTTTTTTTTAGTTTTTTCGACTCGTTTTTCAAAAATAAATAATTTGAAAATTAAGAAACATAAATGATAACAAGCAAGTTTTTTTGTTTGCGGATTTGCCTTATTTTTTTTTTTTATATATTTTTCATATTTCATAAAAATTGGTAAAATTATGAAATTACTATGAAATTTTTAGTCATATTTTTGGGTAAAAATAACTCAAATATTTGTTTAATCTCCAAATTGGAAAAAAATGAAGTCTCTTTAGTTGTGGAAAATATTTCTATTTCTACTTCTAGTTTTCTTCTCATTTTCCAAATAAAAAATTAAAAAATATATACGGAAATATTTATTTATTTGTCTAATTTTCTAGTATCTTATGTTTCGTTTTACTTTCTATTATTTTCTTAGGGGACGTCTACGATGCCCTAAAGGCATGTATGCCCATGATAGAATAGCCCTTAGATTTAATAAAATAATACTAACCATTAGGTTTTTTAATAGTTAGACACAGTAAGATAAAGTTCACTTAAGTAAAAAATTAAAAACAAAAAATAAAACTTACTGAAAAAAGCTTCTGTTTTAAATTAAACTCTTTCTTCAAACGCTTTTTGTTTTCTTCAACAATTCAACTCCTCAACCTATTTTGACTTTTGCCGATCTCCATGGATTTGTTTTACAAAAGAATTTCTATGCCTACTCCCTTATATTTGAGAAAGAGAAGTCTAATGCTTTCTTTCATTTTCTATCTCGCCTAAGGATTCTGGACCAGTATTTTTGTTCATTCATAATCTGTAGAGGTAGTTTTTTTTTTTTTTTTCCAATTCATGCTACTTCGATTTATTTTTGTTTGGATTAGTACCAATTTTTTGGTGTGTTCCCTACAAAGTCATCTCAATCTTTAGTTATACCCAATCCACTAGTCCTCACTAAAAAAAATTGACAGATTAGCTACAACCAAATATTTTGTTTGGCTCCATTTAGTTTATCGCCATGACCAGCTAATATATTATTATTATTATTATTATTATGTTTATCTTTATGTGTTATAATTTGAATTTTTTATTTGAAAAGTGAGGCTGACCTTTTTCTTTTTCAAGTTTACCTCAATTTTTTATAATGAGGTTGAAAATAAAAAATATGAAAATTGAGTTATTAGTCAATTTATAATGAGGTTTACCTTATTATAAATATTTTGAAACATTTACATTACACCTAATTTAGTACAATTTATTTAATTTTAGAGTAATTAGAATATAATAAAAAAATTATAATTGATCAATATGGTTGATTATTCATTGTAAATGTAGTGTAGTTTATCTATTTTTCATGCATTGCAGAGGACTTAAAATCTTGATTTTTAATTAATCTCACAGTCTTATGAGTTATATATTATGTAAAGTCTTTATTTTTGTTGGCTTTAGACACCAAAAAGGGGTTGAATTGGTATATAAAAAAAATTAGAATGAGGATAAAGAATAAGTAGAAAAAAGAACACACGATTTATAGTGGTTCGAGTATAAATAATCCTACGTCCACTCCTCAATTCTCTGCAATTGGGTGTTCCACTAACTCAGAATGATATTTTCAAGCTCTCACCTAACTTTTACATTTTGTGTTTTCAAGGCTCACACAATATCCTCTCTTATAAGTGTTTTCTAAAGATCACACTAAAACCTCTCTTAAGTGTTTTCACAGGCTCACACTAAAACTTTTCTTACAATTGGTGTTTAATGCTCACACCCAACAATTACAATCTCATAAAGAAGAGAAGAAATTGAGTAGAAAAAGTTTGAGAGCTTTAACACAAGTAAATAATTCTCTATCTATCTCATTTATCACTGTTTGGTGGAGTATTTATATCTCATACCCACCAAAGAGACGTTAGACTTTAAAACTCAACAAATCTCCAAGACATACTAGACAGATTCTGCATTAATTGCATGTCAGGCGAGAGTCACGGTCGCTACTGGTCATTTGCGGTCGCGAAATCCAAATTTCCATACGGGAGCCAAAAATTGCGGCAGAAAACCTTGTTTGTGTCTAACGACTAGTCCACGTGGTAGCTCCTCATTGGTCCATCAGGAAAATATAGTCGTTACACTCTAATTGCTCACAAAAGTCGCAATCGCGATTCTTCTTTGTACAGGGCGTGACTCATGACACAAATTCTTCTGTTTGAAAGACAATCTTCTTCTTTTTGAATAGCAGTCGCTACCCAAAATGTCGCTCTTGTGAATTTTGTTCTCCAATGGATACCTGGGACACTTGGCATGCTATGATTGTGGACTTGGTTTCCTCTTCAATCACTTTGAAAGTCACGGTCACTGAGGAGTGACACAGACCGCTGATTCATCTATGACTTTGACACTCCCATCTTTGGATGACTTGCGACAATAATGATGCCCTTAAATCCATCTGACCGAGTTTCACCCTGTCTTTAAACTAAGTAGCGTTCGTGAATTACAGACCACTGACTGTGAATTTGAATGAACTTTGCCTTTTTGAAGATTATGCAATCCTTCCAACTTTCAATTAAAATCTTAACTTAATTTTGCAAAACAACACTCAATTAAAACATTAGAATTGATCAATCTCCTTTGTCAAGATCAAAAGAGGTCCAAGACTTAGGATTAACTATCCTAGTCCAACAATCTCCCCTTTTTTGATTTTGACAACTTAGATTGATCCTAAGGGAAAATAATGCAAAAATGTGAAGTTAGAGTGATAAATTGTTCAAATGTATACTTAGAAATTTTAGAAAATTTGTTTAAGTATGACTTTAAGACCAAAATTCTAAGTATGATGCTCTTATGCTTCTATGTCCTTATGCTCCTGTGCTTCCCCTCAACTAATGCTATTATTTTTCTTTCCCCCTTTGATTCATTATAGATTCTATCTCTCCCCCTTTGGCAAGATCAAAAAGAGGGTAGAAGAGGAAAAGATCAATTGCATAAGTAAGTAAGTAAACATAGGGAGCAAATGCATAAACAAATGAAGTAAAACAAGCACATAACACAATTTTAGCAAAGAAACAACTTTTATATATATAAACTTAGAGACAAGTTTTGTGGGATCACATGTTTTTGCAAAAAAGAAAATACAAAAGAGATCCTAAACTAGAAAGTAGGAGAATCATCTCCAGAAAAGTCTTCATCTTCACATTGATCTTCACTTTTAGCCTCATCTCCATCCTCATCTTCATCATTATCTTCTTCTTCTTGAGTATCTTCAAACTCTATGAAGTCTGAAAGATGGCAAGGAGGGACTCCCAACTTTTCTTACAAATCAATCATATCACTATAAAGATAAGAGAGGAACAAAAATCTCTTTTTCATTATCCTCATCAACTTATCAAGCTTGTTGTTAATGGTTGCAAGGGAGAGTTTAGCCTTAGGCTTAGGTTGAAGAGGGATGGAGGGAGTTCCTTCTTCAATAGCTAGTCTCTTCCGTTTGAAAGCTTGTGAAGTCTCCATTTTCTTAGCTCCAATGGCACCCAAGGTATAGGCATAGGTGTCCGGTGAATAGCTTTAGCGTTGATGAGATAGGTGAGATCAAGAAAGTTTTATGAAGGGAGGAGTTTCTTAGTGAGGAATTTTTCATTTTCCTCATTAAGTGCCCCTACGAAGCGATATATGGTTGTAATATGTGAAGGTAAAAGGAATTGGCTTTTGGGTTTAGTACTCATGTGGATCAATTGATTCCCAAGATACCGTCCAGTTTGAATAGGCTTATTTTTGACAAGGTAAAAAAGAAATGCCAAGTCTTTCTGTGATACTTTCTCATTACCATCACCTCTAGTATTTACAGAAAATGTGATGATATGATGAAGTATCCAAAGGGGTAGGTTTTAATGTGTTTGGCTAGGGAGGATCTTAGGTTGTGTTTGCTTTCAATGGAAATTTCCAACTAAAATTTGGAGTAAATGACATTAAGTGTGGAGATTATGAAGGGAATGTTTTCTCCAACTTGAAGATTGAAGAGAGAGGAAAGTTGGTCGAAAGTAATATAAAAAGGATTGCCAAAAGCTCGAAATACTAACCCATATTGCCCTGTTCGAGAATCGGCTTTACTACTCCATTGGACTGTGCACATGAATTCCCTCATAATTTCTTGATAACCGGGTTCATCCCGAAAGATGAACTTATTCCAACACAAGTTGGAGAGGAAAGTACGAATCTCTACATTGATGCCCAAGGTCTCCAACAGAAAGGTAGAAGGAATCTTGTTGGGGAGGATGAAATTTGTTTTGTATCTCTCTTTTTCCTCCTTAGTGATGCCTTTCATGAAGTGAAGTGTAGGGGATATAGATGGTTGAGCCATTGCCTTGCCCTTGTCTACTCTTGAGATCTTCTTGGGAGCCATTGCAAAGGATGAAGAGATTTGTGATTTGAGAGAGTTTTGAGAGAGAGAAATTGATGTCGGAAGAAAAGTGAGGATGACTGTTGAAGGGGGTATTTATAGCCATTTAAAATCTCCGTAAACAACTAGAAATAGCTAGAAATGGATTAATGAAGAGATAAAAATGGTTGGCAATCAAATCACTTAAATGTCTAGGCGGTTACCCTAATTCGCGTTCACGAATATAAGAGTCGCGATTGCGAATTTTGAAAATTATGAGTAACAAACAAATTTTCCTAATGAATACACGCTTTAACGATCAAAATTTGAATTCTTAACCAAAATTCGATGTGGAGCTTGATTCTCGTGATCACAATTTGATGTTTGACAGTTGAGTGACTAGGACTTGTAATTTACGACCGTGAAGATAAGATAGCGATCACAAATTATGAGTCAGCAAGGATAAAAATGAAAAAATAAGTTTTGAAAGAATCAAAATTATGATCCACTTAGAATATTTCACACAGAAAACACATGACATGCAATTAATCAATCAACACACAAAGTAATCATACATAAGATCAAAATTTTCACTTTAGGGAGCCTCCATCAAGCATTCCCAATTCTCTCTTAACAAAGTGCAATCTTTCTTCATTGAGAGGTTTAGTAAAAATATCTACAAGTTGATGATTTGTGTCAATAAACTCTAACACAACATCACCTTTTTACACATGATCTCTAAGGAAATTATGTCTAATATCTATGTGTTTGCTCTTAGAGTATTGAATGGGATTTTTAGTAAGATTAATAGCACTAGTGTTATCACATTTAATAGGAATGTGATCAATCACTTTGCCATAATCCTTCAATTGTTGTTTCATCCAAAGAACTTGGGTGCAACAACAACTCGCAGCAACATACTCAGCTTCTGCGGTGGATAAGGCAACCGACACTTGCTTTTTGCTAAATCAAGATACTAGGCATTCTCCTATAAATTGGCAAGTTTCAAAAATGGTTTTTCTATCTAATAAACTACCCACATAATCCATATCCGAATATCCTATAAGACTAAATGATGAATCCTAGGATACCATAACCCTAAGTGAATTCTGTCATGCAAATACTTAAAAATTATCTTAACAACATTTAAATGAGACTCTCTAGGAGAGGATTAGAACCTAGTACACATACATACACTAAACATGATATCCGACCTAGAGGTAGTAAGATAAAGTAGAGATCTGATCATACATCGATATCTTTTTTCATTTACTGTCTTACCCGATTCATCTTTGTCTAGGTTGATGGTACCACGCATGGGGGTTTTGGCTACTTTGCAACCATCCATGCCAAACTTCTTGAGTATTTCCCTTGTGTACTTGGCTTGGTTGATGAAGATCCCTTCTTTGGTTTGTTTAATATGTAGACTGAGAAAGAACTTGAGATCTCTCATCATGCTCATTTCGAATTTTCTAGTCATACACTTAGCAAAATCCTCACAAAGAGACTTGTTAGTAGCACCAAAAATAATATTATCAACATATATTTGTACAATTAGTGTAACATGCTTGTGTTTTTTAACAAATAGTGTGGTGTTCACCTTTCCCTTTTCAAAATCATTTTTTAAGAGAAATGAACTAAACCTTTCATACCAAGCTCTTGGAGCTTGTTTTAATACATATAAGGCTTTGTTCAATTTAAAAACATGATTTGGAAAACAATGTGTCTCAAAACCAGGAGGTTGTTCAACATAGACTTCCTCCCCAATAATTCCATTCAAAAATGCATTTTTCACATCCATTCGAAAAAGCTTAAAATTCATGTGGCATGCAAAAGCTAAAAGTATCCTAATGGTCTTTAATTTTGCAACAGGGGCAAAAGACTCATCATAATCTATGTCTTCTTCTGGTTGTATCTCTTAACAACCAATCTAGCTTTATTTCTTGTGATAAGGCCTTGCTCATCTAACTTTTTTCTAAACACCCATTTGCAACCTACAATGGAGTGTTCTTTAGGCTTAGGGACAAGTTCTCATACCTTATTTCTCTCAAATTAGTTGAGTTCCTCTTGCATAACAAGTACCCAACTCTCATAATCAAGAGTCTCATCAATTGATTTTAGCTCAAGTTGAGAAACAAAGGCAAGATTATTATATAAAAGATGAAGTTGTGATATTGTACTTATACCCTTGAAGGTATCACCAATGATTAAGTCCTTGGCGTGATATTTGGAAAATCTATAATCTTTGGGTAGCTTTTGACTTGGCTCATCTCTTTGTTGATGTTATGGCTCCTCATTTTTTTTTGATGATTCACCTCTTTCCTTGTTTTTATCTTTTCTTCTTGTAGTGTCTTCCAATTTTAGCATTTCAAAATCATCTACAAGATCATCAACAAAAACATCTTTTTCAAGATCATGTTTACTAGATTCATCAAAGACAATATTCATAGACTCTTCAACTACCATTAAACTCTTGTTAAAGACTCTATATGCCTTGCTAGAGGTGAAATAGCCTAAGAATATTCCTTCATTGGTCTTGGAGTCAAATTTCCCAAGATTATCCTTGGTATTTAAATATAGCACTTACATCCAAATACTCTTAGGTATGAAATTTTGGATTTTCTACCATTTCATAGCTCATAAGAAGTTTTATTGAGAATGAGTCTTTTAAAAACTCTATTTGCAATGTAACACGAAGTATTAATGGCTTCGACCCAAAAGTAATTTGGTAAAGAATACTCATTAAGTATAGTTCTAGCCATTTCTACTAGTGTTCTATTTTTTCTCTCTGTAACACTATTTTGTTATGGTGTTCTAGGAGCTGAAAAATTATAAAAAACTTCATTCTTTGCACAATAAGTTTCAAAAGAATCATTTTCAAATTCTTTTCCATGGTCACTTTTAATAGAAGAAATGAAGTAAACTTTTTCATTTTGAACTCTTTTTGCAAAACTCTTGACAACATCAAAAGTATCATTCTTATGAGCTAAAAAGGACATCCAAGCAAACCTAAAGTAGTCATCAACTAGGACTAGTGCATAATGTTTTCCACCTAAGCCAACACTCCTAGTAGGTCTTATTAAGTCTATATAAACTAGTTGAAGAGGTCTAGAAGAACTTACAACATTTTTTACTTTGTGGGAGGCTTGATGTTGCTTCCCCATTTGGTAAGGACCACATGTCTTATCTTTAGTGAAATTTAGCTTGGGAAGGCCTTCCATCAACTTTCCTTTAAATAGGCTTTGAAAAAGATTCATGCTTGCATGTCCAAGCCTTCTATGACATAACCAAACTTTATTACTCAAAGACATAAGATACTTAAAAGATTAGTTAGCCAAATTGTCCAAGTCAATTGAGTAGGTATTGTCTTTCCTTTCACCCTTGAAAATAACCTCATCATCCACTAAAGTGGTGACTCAACATTGCCTAGGATCAAAGGTGACTTTATTACCTTTGTCACATAATTGACTTACACTCAACAAATTATATTGTAAGCCACTAACTAATAAAACATTATTAATTAATGAATAATCATTCTTACCAATAGTTCCAATGCCAATTACCTTACCTTTGGCATTGTTACCAAATGTGACATCTCCACCTTCTTTTTTCCTTTAATGTCGTGAATAGCTTTTTATTTTCAGTCATATGCTTAGAACATCCACTATCCATATGCCAATTGCTTGATTTGGTGGCTGTCACACTCCCCTACATAGTAAAAGTGAGTCACCTTTTCTTAGGTACCCAAGCATACTTGGGTCTTAGGAGGTTAGGAGTTGAAGGGTTCTCTAATTTGAGGTGAGCCTTCCTAATAAAACAATGAATGTTAACATGCCCAAATTTCATGCAATAATAGCATTGGAGTTTAGACTTGTGAGTCTTTATCCTATGCACAAATTTAGTATGAGTCGGAGGCCTTCTCATACCTTAATTATATGAATGCTTGCATGTGCATGTGTGATGAGAAATAGTAGAGAATTGTTTATGAGAGTGAGCATGTTTTTTGTTGTATATGTAGGCATGGTTAGCTCTTTGAGTCTTGGCTCTTGAGCTTGGGAGAGCCTCCCCTTTGCCCTTAGGCTTAGGAGGCTTAGTGCTAGGAGCACTTTTCTTCCCAATTACCTTAACACTTGAGGTTTGAGGTTTTGATGATCTAACAAATGTAGTTTGAGATGATGAGGAGACTCCATTGAAGCCTAGACCATGTCTAATCAATGGTGGTCTTTGAGACACAATCAATATGTCCAAGCCTTCCTTTCCTTTATGGAACTTAGAGATTGAGCTTCTAAACTCAATGACTTCTCCTTTTAGAGAGTCATTTTCTTTTCTTAATGAAGCCAATGAATAAGATGATATAGAAAGATTTTCCATGGATTTTTTGAGCTCATCATTTGATGCTCTCAATTCGCTTATAAGGTCATTGAGGGATTTATAATCATCCTCTAATTTTTGACATTTTCTCTTGTAAGACTTTATTTGCGACTTGTATTTGTCACATCTCATAGTAAGAGACTCGAGAAGCTCTTCATTTATCTCACCAAAATCATCTAAATCTGGATGAGAGTGTGAAGAAGTACTTGCCTCATTTGGAGAATCTTTTTATGCCATAAAGCAAATGTTGGCAACTTCTCTTTCTTCTTCATGGCTGAAAAACTCTTCTTATTCTCCTTGTCCCATTTTTTCTTCTTCTTTATTTTGGGACGATCGTATTTGATATGGCCTTGCTTACCACACTCATAACAAGTGACTTCATTAGATCTCTCTCTAGGATTAGGAGTTGTCTTCTTGAGGCTTCTTCTCTCTTTTCTTCTTTTAATCAACTCCTTTATCCTTTTTGAAAGCATTGTTAGCTCCTCTTCTTCTTTTTCACTTTCTTCATCATTAGAGGTAATTTCTACCTCTTTCTCCTTTGTTGAGGATTTGAGTGCCAAGATTCTTCTTTCTTTTTCTGGTTTATCTCTTTGGCCCCTTAATTTCTTTATTTGCTCATCCTTTTATAAGGCCAAGTCATGAGTTAAGAGTTTGCCTATCAAAACATCCGTTGGAACCTTCCTAACCTCTAAATTGGACTCTTAAAAGTTGCACACTCTTGCACCAAACTTATCTAATGGAAGAGTTTTAAGAAGTTTTGTGTTTACCTCATAGTTGGTGATAGTCCTTTCGAATTTCTTCATGTTAGTGACGATGGATAAGAGTCTATTCACCATTTAGGTTGATGCTTTCATAGTCCTTCATCATGAAGAGCTCCCATTCCGTCACGTATATCTCCAATTGGCTTGATTTAACCAGTGTTATGCCTTTATGATAGTTTTCAAGAGTCTTCCAAATGGCATAAGTTGTTTAACAATGTTGCACTCTTCCAATCTCCTCCTTTGAGAGAGACTTTAAAAGAATAGCCATTGCCCTCTTATTTTTTCCATTTGATCTTCTATGAGCTTCAACTCAATCTTCCCTGGGAATAAGTTCTTCAATTCCATCCACTACTTTAATGGGTGGCTTCCATTCTTTGACAACTATATTGCAAAAGTCCACCACATCTATATCATGGTAAATTTCCATCCTACACTTCCAATGAGTATAGTCGAATCCATCAAAGTGGGGCTTAAGGTGTAAGTGGATTCCCTCTTGTGCCATTAACTTTGCTCACCCAGTTCAGGCTTGGATGTGAGACTTGGCACTAATACCATTTGTTGGTGTTAAGCACCAAGAAGGGGAGTTGAATAGGTGTATAAAAAAAATTAAAATGAGGATAAAGAAGGAGTAAAAAAGAGAACACATGATTTATAATGGTTCGAGTATAAACAACTCTACGTCCACTTCCCAATTCTCTGCAATTGGGTGTTCCACTAACTCAGAATGGTGTTTCCATGCTCACACCTAATTTTTATACTTTGTGTTTTCAAGGCTCACACAATAACCTTTCCACCTTGTGTTTTCAAGGCTCACACAAAAATCTCCTATACAAGTGTTTTCTAAGGATCACACTAAAATCTCTTTTAAGTGTTTTCACAGGCTCACACTATAACCTTTCTTACAATTGGTGTTTAATGCTGACACCCAACAATTACAATCTCATAAAGAAGAGAAGAAATTGAGTAGCAAAAGTTTGAGAGGTTTAACACAAGTAATGAATTCTCTATCTGTCTCATTTATCACTGTTTGATGGAGTATTTATACCCCACACCCATCAAAGAGATGTTAAACTTTAAAGCTCAACAAATCTCCAAGACATACTAGGCAGATTCTGCATTAATTGCATGTCAGGCGAGAGTCATAGTCGCTACTGGTCATTCGCCGTCGCGAAATCCAAATTTTCATACGGGAGCCAAAAATTGTAGCAGAAAACCCTATTTGTGTCTAACAGCTAGTCCATGTGGCAGCTCCTCATTGATCCATCAAGAAAATATAGTCGTTGCACTCTAACTGCTCACAAAAGTCACGGTCGCAATTCTTCTTTGTACAGGGCACAACTCATTACTCGAATTCTTTTGTTTGAAAGACAAACTTCTTCTTTTTGAATCGCAGTTGCTACCCAAAATTCGCTATGTCGCTCTCGCGAATTTTGTTCTCCAACTGATACCAGAGACACTTGGCATGCTATGATTGTGGACTTGGTTCTTTTTTCAATCACTTTGAAAGTCGCAGTCGCGACTGAGATATGACACAGACCGCGAATTCGTTTGTGACTTTGACACTCCCATCTTTAGATGAGTTGCGACAACGATGATGCAGTGAATCCATCTGGCCGAGTTTCACCCTGTCTTTGAACTGAGTCGTAGTTGCGAATTATAGGGCACTAACCGCGAATTTGGATGAACTTTGCCTTCTTAAAGATTATGCAATCCTTCCAACTTCCAATTGAATCTTAACTTAATTTTGCAAAACAAAGAAAATTATGGAAGAAAGTCTTAATATTTCAAAGAGCAACAAGTCAAATGGGGAGCAACAAAATCCAAATATATCAAATGTTGAAGCTGGGATGAAGAAGACTCAAATTCTATGAAAAGATATGACGACAGTAAGCAATACAAAATTAAAAAAAAAATATTAATGAAAATAAGATAATTCATTATCAATGTTTGCTTGAATGATTTAGTTTTTTATTACATGCTTTGAAACAAGAAAAAATAAATGCACTAAAAGATGTCGATTTTGGAAATTTATTGGAGATGTGTTGTGGAAAATTAAGGCATGATTTATTGTGCTGGGTGATCAACCATTTTGATGCTAATACTTATTGCTTGGCAATTAATGGGACAACTTTCATATTATCTTCAAAGGAATTTGAAAGCACGATGGGTATGACTGATGGTGGAATGAATGCGTGCATTGATGGTGATTCAAGTGAAATTTTTTATTTTTATAATAAATATTCAAATAAAAAATAGTAGGCTTGCTGTTCCTATTAAGCGTTTGGAGGAGGACTTTAAAGTAACAATAGTGATTGATGGTATTTTAAGTAAATTTTTTAGGTATTATACTTTGTCCTTCAATACCAACATATCAATGTTATACCCCTTTGGAAAAAAGTGGAAGATATTAGTAAAAAAATTGGGCAACACTTTAATATTTTAATGGAGTGGAGTGAAACGATTACAAAATAATAATGACAAATGACTTTCTGGTTGTCTTATTTTTGCAGGTTAGTAATTACTTTTTATATATATATTTTATTATTATGCAATTGAAATATTTTCGATGATTAACTTTTATTTAATTATGGATTGTATGTAGTTGTTTTTTCTTGAACAAGTCAATATCAATGGTACGACTATTGATAAAGGCGTACTTCCAATTGCGCGACGGAATGGTGATTCTTTCTAACTGATGATGAAACAAGTATCAACATTAGGTCGTCTTAGATGTATTATGTATAAATAATGAGAAGAAGAAAATAATTTGAAGAATTTTAAAAAATATGTATTTTTGATAAAAACAGAGAACCAACCTTATATATAAACCTATTTTTCTTGTATAGAAGCCTATAATTATGTCTATAATCAAGCATATAATTAAGCATATAATTAAGCTTATAATCAAACCTATAATTATGATAATTACTACAATTAGAATATAAACACTAAATAAGAAGTTTATAGTACAAGACATAAAAATATTCATATCAGTAACAACCCCCCCTCAAGCGAAGCATCGGATAACCGTAGGCGAAGCTTGCGCAAATGTGATGAAAAAAGAATATGGTCCAATGGTTTTGTCAATATATTCGCAATTTGATCCGAACTTTTTGTGAACCGAATTTGGACAATACCTTATTGTATTTGATCCCAAACAAAGTGGTAATCAATATGAATATTTTTATTTGGGGTAGAAGATCCAGCTGGAAATGATCAAATCAAACAATCAAGAATCCAAATTCATGAAAATTTGACTTTTCCAATAAAGTAATAATTTTTGAAAGATAACTTAGATCAAAGCAGAGAAAGAAAAAGATAGTTGTGAATAATAAAAGAACAGAGAATTGGAGAAATGATATGCAAAAGAAGGTATAGGAAGATAGGGTAATAATAAGGATGAGAAGAGGAATTTATGAGGAAGAAACCATTATCATGAGAAAGAAGAATTCAAAAGAGAGAGGATTGGCTTAGAGAGAGAGAGAGAGAGAGAGAGAGAGAAGGAAGAGATATAAAGAGAGGTCATTTTTGCGGAGTTCTTGAAGTTCGATATGCAATTGGAGTTGACGATTCATGAAAATTGCACCAAAGGCATTGGATAGAGCTTGCCAAGTAGCAAAAGAAGAATTAAGGCCAATAATGAAAGGGTACACCTCTTCGGTTAAGGATGCCAGAAGCCATGATTGAAGGAGCTGGTCTTTTTTTGGAACCAATCCAGAAATTCTGGATTTGGTTTTGGAGTGGGATCTGTATCTGAAGTAGGGATGGTTTTAGAAAATGATGATTTTGTTCTATCAATGAAACCGTGCAAATCTTGAAAGTTTAAGATAACGCCGAATTGAGTTTTCCACGCAAGATAGTTAGTGGAATTCAATTTAATAGAGAAGGAAGAAGAAGAATTGATAGATGAATTAGATGAGGAAAAAGACGATGAAAAGAGAGGAACAAGAGCCATATTGGATTAAAGATAAACAATTCTACCAAAAGCTCGGACTTATGGATAGAGGCCCAAAGATCTCCTTATGCCATAGTCATAGACCCAATCCACCATGCTCCGCAGCTTATCTTTCACTAGGCAGAGACTTGGCACCTCTTTGAGGATTCTGTGGATCGAACCCATGACCAGAGGACACAAGGGAGACTCTGATACCATGTAAATAATGAGAAGAAGAAAAGAGTTTGAAAAATTTTAGAAAATATGTATTTTTGATAAAGGCAGAGAACCAGCCTTATATACAAACCTATTTTCCTTGTATATAAGCCTATAATTATGCCTATAATCAAGCTTATAAT
>CATIWR010270597.1:0-17012 GCA_949677035.1 Omphalea diandra | reverse complement strand
TTGCACTTGCATAGTTAATTGTTATACTTGCAATGTATCTTAATGATATTTGATTATGGTTTATGCAATGAGAATTTGATTATTGTTTTTATTCACTGAGTCGCGACTCACCAAATCGCAAAATATTTTTTTCAGATACTGCAGAATAGGAATTGGACACTGGTGTGCTTTCAATTTTACATTGAGACATATGGATCACAGGTAGTCGGCTGAATCCAAACGCACCCTCTCCTTGTGTAATATACATTTCTGTACATAAAATCAATGATTGATTGTGTGTAGGATGGATAAAACCTTTATGCATATGTATTTTTAACATGAATGATATGAGTTATGTAAATGAATATGGCTGTTACAACTATTGGTATCAGAGCTAAGATGAATTGGTTGTTACACTTTAAGTATTTTTAAACAAGTTATTAATTAGTCGAATTACCTCCCCTAAACATACATCTAAGTGCAATCCATTTAAACAAACCAAGTCATCAAACCAAAGGGAGGGGGTCATGCACTCATAGTGTGGGGTAAACATGCATCATCCATTTATTCACATACATAGTCATCCATAATAGGGAGGGGGATCATGCATCATGTTATAAGGTAAGCATGCACAAACAACCACCCAAACACATAACATTCAAGAGAGGAAAGGTTAAAGGAAACTCGATCCCTAATGGGGTGATAAATTAACATGGAAACAAATAAACAAAAGAGAACTAAAAGCTAACAAAGAAAGGGAAATGAAGCCATGGTGATTACCATACCCTATCTCCATTGCCAAGGTGCTTAGCATGTATCTATATACATAATATTCACATTTTATCATCACAAACTAAATAATATAGCTTATGACATACATCAATAAGTGCATAAATCATGAATAATCATGAGGATATGGACATATACAAGGTCAAGCATTTGAAGGATATTAGGTGGCCTAAGGTAAAGATTCACTTAACTAAGGCCCTAGGGGGGGCCATTAAACCCTCACTCACTTTGCTCATAAAGAGCTAAAACATCTAGGACAGAAACTAACATGGGAGTAGCTAGAATGCCCACATGAATCCAAGAGACCAAATATCTAGAAAGCACTAGTCATATGACTATTCATGAACTCTAACATAAGGGACATCAAGGTCAAGGGAAACTTAAGTTCCTCTCTTGTGTCAAAAACATAACTAAAAATAGGATTAGAAATCAAAGAAACCATAAAACACATAGCATCCAATTAAGACATCAAAGAACTAGAAAACATTATTCACATGACAATTATGTATTGTAACACCAAGGGGATTGCCAAGCTCAAAAGGAACTTAAGTTGCTCACTTGGGTATCACCTCAAGATATCAAAATACGAAAAAAAAAATTAGACTTAATGTTCAAAGGGGCAAGAAAAACATATAAACATTTTAAGTGAGAAAAAAAAAGAAGAAAACCAATTTGAAAGCTAACCAAGACTCCATTTTGAAGTGAATAAGTGTTCTAAACCATAAAACCTCATCCTATTATGTCATTGGAGTCACCAAACATCCTAAAAAAAGCCCCTAAAAGCAAGAAATTCAAAGAAAGAATGAGAAAACTTTCTCTTGGATTGTAGGAAACTTGGGTTGTATAGCCATGGATAAGGGTTGTATAGCCCAAGATGAGGGTTATACAAACTACTAGCAAGGCTATATGACCCTCCTTTTTGGGTTACAAAACAGAAAAAAAAAAAAAAAAAAAAAGGAAGAATGGAGAAGGAATAAGAAAAAGAAATAGGAGTCTTTAAGATGTTCCAATAGTGTCTTTATCCTCAGAAGCTCATGATTAACTTAATGTATTCCAATATTGCTTAAGGAATGTACAAACATATTGGGAAAAAGGTTTAGTTATACCTTAGAGAGAGTCGGATAGGGTTAGGATTTTAGTTTTATATATTTTTAGGTATTTGAGGGATAATTTCTATAGAGTAACCTTAGGGTTCTTAAGCCTCCTCCATTTCTTCAAAATGAGGGGTATTTATAAGTCTTAGGTAGGTGCATAGTGCTAAAAATAGTTCTAGTTACACAATAGACGCATCTAATCATAATGTAAAAGAGTTTTGTATTGGAATTATTATTTGCATATGGGTTGTACAACCAAGAATAGGTTGAGCATCCTTGTGTCAAGTTTATACAACCTTAGGGTTTAAAGGGGGACAAGTTTTAAAAGTTTCTCTAAACTAGAATTTTAGGAAGGTTGTATAGCCTTAAGGAAGGCTGTATAGCCTTAAATTATAGCTTACCATACCTAGCTGGCAACCCTAGATTTGGCTTAGGTTTGATCTTTGGTCTTGGGCTTAGGCTTAGGCTTGGGTTTGGTCTTTGGACTTCTCTATGGCTTTTTAAGGTCTTTTACCCTTTACACTGTGTAATTCCCTTTGCATTTTAGGGATTTAGTTCAGTAATTTTCATCATTGGGCTTTATATCTAGAAGTATAAAATTTGATGCTCACACTCTTCAATCACATCTATGTTCTTTGCTGCAAACAACCAAGGTGAGGTCAAATTCTACAACTCTGTCAGTGGCAAATGACTGAGGCTATTGTGAACTTAACATTTATGACAACTATAAACTTTTTGAACACAATTATGTTTCATAATACTCCAGTAATATGCTAATATTAGAACTTTCTTTGCCAACATCTTCCCATTCATGCGGGACCATAGACTTCTTTATGCACTTCCTTCATGACTTTATGGGCCTCTTCCTTAACCAAGCATCACAAATTAACTCCATCACTCATCCTTTTGTACAATACACCATTATAAACTAAAAATTATAAAGACAACCTCTTAATCAAATTTTTATCCATTTTCTCAGTCATCTCTGGGGTACTCACAACATTTCAAATATCTTTGTATATCAAAATACCAAGGATGATTTCCACTGATACCTATATTACTCTTATATCCTTATAACATGGCATCATAATTCAAACAAATGGCTTCATGGGCATCATCTCTAATTCATCCAAATAGAGACTAAAATGGTCAAGGCATCGAACATTGTGTTTTCTTCTCTTGGCAGATGATGGAATGTGACCCTTTGGAAATTCTACACCAACCCTTTCACATGCTTTAAACATGGGCCCAAGTGTTCTTTCTTCAATTCCTACTCTTATGTTACTCGTGAAATGACCAACAATGAGTCCTTGAACATCTCTATTATCCTTACCCTTATTTGTTTTAAGAGCTTGAGCCCTAGTGCACATGCCTCATATTCAACCATGTTATTGGTCACCTTATAGTTCAACTTCTTAACTAGAGGAAACAGCTCTCCATTTAGGGAAATTGAAATTACTCCTATACCTTCCCCTTTATTATTTGCAGCCTCGTCGAAGTACACTCTCTATCATTGGGGTTCAATGGCTCCTAACCCTTCATTTGAGAATTGGAGAAGTTTGGGCTCTCCTTCTTCGATAGGTTATTGTGTTAGATACTTTGAAACTATTTGTCCCTTGATTACCTTTTTAGTTACATACTTGGCATCAAATTTAGTCAATGAGATTAACCATTTGGCCAATCTTCCTATTAAGGAAGGGGCCTCATATAGGTACTTAATTGGATCAAGCTTTAAAACAACTTCCATAAAATATGACTGAAAATAAGGCCTCAACTTCTTTGTTGCCTAAACCAACATTAGAAAAGTCTTTTCCACTTGATTGTAAGTCAATTTATAAAGCAGCAAATTCTTACTAAGATAATGCACTACATATTTGTTGCCTATTTTTATCTTCTACTATCAAATACAGAATCAATGGTTTTCCTAGCTTTGGTGGCTTTAACATTGAAAGATTGATGAAATACTCTTTAATTTTCTTGAAGGATTAATGACACTATTCATTCTATTTTACCAGTTGATCCTTCCTTAATAGCTTAAAGATCAACTTACAAATGGGACTTAGTCTTGCTATGAACTGGCTAATATACTATAAGCGACCTAAAAAACCTCAAATGTCTTTCTCTATCTTAGGTGCAAGCATATCCTGAATCACTTTTACCTTATTTAAGTCCACTTTGATTCCCTTCTCGCTAACCACATGCCCTAATAGCTTTCCAGAGGTAGCCCTAAATGCACACTTCTTCTAATATAACCTCAAGTTATACTTATTGACCCTTTTTAAGAACTTTTCCAAGGCTTCAAAGTGCCCTTCCGTTGTTTTTGACTTCACCATCATGTCATCCACGTACACCTTGACCTCCTTATGGATCAAACCATCTAACAGGGTAGTTGTCAATCTCTAGTATGTCATTTTTGCATTCTTTAACCCAAAAGGCATCATCTTATAGCAATATGTCTCCCATTCCATGATAAAAGCTATCTTCACTTTATTTGTGATAGCATGAGAATTTGATTATACTTTGAGAATCTATTTATGAAGGAATACATAACGTAATTTGCAGCACTATCCACTTGCACATTAGCATAAGGCAAAGGAAAATCATCCTTTGGGCATGCTTTGTTCATATCCTAATAATCAACACACATTTTCACTCTTCCATCCTTGTTTAGCACTGGCACTATATGAGTTAGCCATTCAGGGTAGTCCACCACCTCCAAGAACTTGGCACTAAATTACTTTGCTACTTCTTCCATGACTAACTAGGCCTACTTTGGTCTCATCTTGCAAAGCTTCTATTTGACTAGTTTTATGAGGGTAGGTCAAAATTCTATGTTCTATAATTCACTCATCAACCCTTGGCATGTCTTCATATGTCTAAACAAAAACCCTCTTATACTTTATAAGTAGTTGTTTAAACTTCCTTTGCTCAAAGTGTTTGTCAATATTAAATGTAGTAGTATGCACAAAATTAATGTTAAATATGCTCATGAAATGATGTATGCTATGCATATTACCATCAACATCACATAATAACTAAACTCATCATTCATTGCCTTATAATTAGAAAGGAATACATCATCATCCTAGAAAAGACTAGAAACAAAAACATCAATAGAATTTGGAAAAACAACTTCCTCTGAGGAAACAATAAGTGCTTCTTCTTCTTGCACCTTTTCCTTATTTTTCTCCTCACTAGACAACATGCTCCTATTCTTTCTTTGTGTAATATTTGTGCCATTCTCACCATTCATCCCATTTTTTATTCCTGTGATAGCTTTAACAATCCCCTCAAAACTTTGTTTCATCTTGTCATTTGATAGATCAACTTTTAAAAAATCTGCCCTAAGACTTACATTTTCAACCATAGTTGGCTCAGTCTTTAACACAAGGCCTTATGTTTCCTTGCCACCTACTTCCTCAATGGAGTTCATAATTATGTTCTCAATACCCTCCAATTTTATCTGGATGCATATAACTTTAATAAACCTGTATGCCTGGTATGTTCCCATTCTAAGTCCATGAACGATGCATTCTGCCTCATCAATTCAGACCTATCCTTTACATGATCTTCCACTACTGCCCAAAATCTTTGATCTAGCAAATGTTGCTTGGTCTATTCATTAGTGACCTTCTTTTCATCACCCTTTTCTTCTGATGAGTCCTGATAGTTCTAATAACCTAACTCATAAACATCTAGCTATAAAAAAAAGCCTCATTAAGTTCATCCATGTCATGGCCCAATAACTTTTTACTCTAAGTAATCCCTTGCTCTAATTTTCTAGGGATTTTTCCTTCCTTCATAAAGAAATCTGACAACGGTTCACACAATCTCTAACTCCTTCCTTTGACCCTCCATCATGGTACCCCATTCCTTTCCTTGTAGTCTAAGT
Source organism: Omphalea diandra (assembly GCA_949677035.1). NCBI lineage: Eukaryota > Viridiplantae > Streptophyta > Magnoliopsida > Malpighiales > Euphorbiaceae > Omphalea > Omphalea diandra. The sequence continues at coordinate 11,258 of CATIWR010270597.1, read as the reverse complement.
GGGAATCTTTAGGAACTCTGATATGCTGGTGCAATTCTTTCCCAACCCTTATCCTAAAAGAAAGCTCATTTTCTTCATAATCTCATAACTTTAGGATCAACCCATTTTATCTGTGACTCTTGTAACCTAAAACCCTTGATGATACGAAACAACCATACTTAAAGCTAATTCAATCTCTCTAACCTCTGCATGGATGGTGATAATCTTCCCTTTATAGGGAATCTTAACTTTCTGTTAAATAATGGAAGGCACACCAGCCAACAGATGATACCATAGTCTCTTTAACAAAAGTGAGAAGGTGATCGGAATATCTAAGACTGTGAATTCCACCATCGTCTCTACTATACCCATTTTTACCAAAGTCTTAAACATGCCCATAATCAACCTTCTACTATCATCATAAACCTATATGACACTATCATAAGCTTCTAAATCCTTTTTAGACAATCCAAATTTGTGTAACAACTTTAAAGGGCAAATATTAATCCCAGACCCATCGTCAACCATTACTCATGTTATGTGTCTTTCCTTCACTCGGTGTAGATGAATAAGGCTAAATTATGGTCATTCTTTCTAGCAGAAAATCCTTATCTGAAAAGGTAATCTTACCCTTTATGAGTCACCAATGCAATAACATCCTTCAACATGGCTTTATTGAAAATGACCAAGCTAGACAGGGCCTCTATCATAATTTTTATTTGTTCCTGTGAGGTGATAAGCAATTCCCATACACTGATATGAGCTGGTACCTTCTTTAATTGCTTTATGTTATAAGATTGTCTTCTTTTTTCTCCTTTACAACAAGTTCATTTATCCCTTTTCTAACCCTTGGTTCTCTACAAGCTTCTCTATTAGAATATTATTTACCATTACGAGTAACATGACTCACATGTTTCATTTCTCTCTCTTCATTGCTTTCTTCCCATAGTTGAATCACCTTCTTCCTTTGCACTTCCTTTGCCTCCTCATTTAAGCTTTCTCGTGGATTAATAGTGTAAACAACTAGAACCTCATTCATGACTTGCTCAATAGTGACAATAACAACTTCCTCAAGAATCCCAAAATTTATCATGAAAATCCCTTGATTTGGAGGAGGAACATTATAATAGTTTGAGAAAAGGGTTTCCTCAGATGATAGGCTTTCTAGAATTTAGTGGAATAATAGTCTTGTTATCGATAGGGTCTTGGATCTTATGCCTCAGTCTATAGTAGGCTTTGGTACTATGATCAACTCCTTAATGAAAAGCACAATAAGCATCGACATCATACCCAATAGATAATGGATTAGAAGGTGGTCTCGATGCTAAAGGCTTCAATACTCCCTTCTTTTGTAACCTTTCAAATGCCTTAGACAGAGGCATCCTCAAATCAATGAACTACCTCAACACTTTTACTATATTTACATTGACCATCTTGTTTCCCTCAGGCTGAGGCTGAGAAGAGGCACTTCTTTTTCCCCTGTGTTGCCTTGTTGACTCAAATTCTAGCTCTTTAGCCTGCAAACCCACTTTTTAGAGATATTTGACATTCTTGTCTAGCATTCCTTTAATTTTGACGTTGATACTAGGTAAAGCCCTTTCCAAACCATTTTTATCTATTCTCTCTCAGTGGGCCTCATGGTTGCTTCTAGGGCTAGCTTTTTCCATCTCTTAATGTAATCATTAAAGCTCTTTCGGCCTCAAAGATTCTAAATCGTGCAACATGACTTTAAGATCTAAATTACAAGCATAATTCCTTTTAAAAGCTTATGTCAGCTCTTTCTAAACTTCCCTGACAATCTTTGTCTGGTTAAAGTACCTTGTCTTAACAAATCCCTCTAACAACAACTCAAAGAGCTCTAGCATGGTATCAATTGATACCCCAGATGCTTTTATAACTAGCACATATGAAAGAACATGGTTTTTTGCATTTTAGATTCCTATAAACTTTGGCAGCTCAAACATGCAAAAATTAGCTGGCAGTTTCTTAGGTTTGCAAGTAAGCAATTCTTTAATGTTTTATTCCCTTTTCCAAACCTTTAATAACTAGGGCCTTCTATATTTTCTCTAATTGTTTGGCAAAGTCATCAAACCGAGTGATCTCCTTCTCACTCTTTAAGGGTTTGCCCAAAATGGCAGTTGCACTTCCCACTTCCTTGGCATGCTTACTTTTATGATATTCTTTCATCCCAAATAAATCATCATCGATCACCGTAGGTTGGGGCACTTCCATTGGTGCTTTCCCTTTGTCAGTCCGATTAGCAGAAGTTTTCCCCTTCTTTAGAATTTCATTGACACACTTGTTCACTTCCCTAATGATCCTATCTTCCATCTTATGGTTGAAATTGACCATCATTTTATCCAAGATTTCTAATGGTATGGTTGGCTCCGTGATTGGGTGAACTTTTTGGCTTGGACTTAGAGTCTTACTCTTTCTAGCAAGTCAGTTCCTCTTTCTTTTCCATGAGGGTTTGCATGCAGACTTGATGGCTACAAGATAAAGGTTATCAGTATGGTGCATGAATAAATAATCAATGCATGATATGCACAAGTCATTTTGCACTAGATCCTTCCATCCTTATCCTTCCTACACATAAGGTTTAGTGGCTCTTTCCTATGTGTGGTCTCATTCTTATACCATCATGAGGTAAAAAATGCACAGGGTCACCTTAGACCAAGAACAGTTAAAGCCTTAATAGAACACACACACAAAGGCACTACATGGAAGAATTCTTTACATTACTTAAAAAAATATGCATAAGTAAGGAAAAGAATCCATTTAAGGAAAAAAGGATGTATATAAAAGATATTTACATAGCGAGAAAGGGGGAATACACAAGTATTTATATGGGGGGATAATTTACATCAAAAGGATGGGGTTACATTTATGTTTACATTAGGTGATGCTAACCATGTTCTTAAGGATTTTCACTCTTTTTTGAAAAAAAAAAATGCAAACAAATGGGTTACCCTATTCCAAGGTTTTATTAGCTCCTACATGTGCCTAATGGTTAAAAGAGTTGTAATTGATGGCCCTAATAAACTTGGTGGGATGATTTTTGTGATCCCCCATTTTATATACCCGAAGGTACTAGGCATATGAATGATGAATCCTCCTCACAATCTCCTAAGCCCGAATGGAGCTTAGGTTTCAAGTTTAGAGAACCATCGATTTATCTAAAGGCACCTAGTACTCATGGTGACGCATAGAGGTTATATAAATGTAAAGGACTACTTAATAATAGGTTAAAATATTAAAAATGAACTAGAAATTAATTATTAAGTCAATTTTGTTAGTCGCTAGTGGAGTTACCATTGTTAGCGCCTCAAGATTTCATGATTTTTGCATTCAAATGAGTGGAATCTTGCTAGTGACTCTATCCTTTTATAGATCATGAGAGGGATCAAGAGGATGGGGGTCTTTACATTGGTAATCACCCCTAAATATAACATGTGTTTAGATCAATGGGGGATCCTTAATGCTTTGGGCAAGTTGAAAGCCTTAAGTCCAAACGATGGTCATTGGGGGAACTAATCAGGATAATACATTGGTACTGTCTTTAGGAAATGTGAAGTTGTCACCTAACATTGGTCGAGAAAAGAATCCGGGGAAGGAAAAATTTAAACCTAATCTAAGATAATTAAAAGGCTCATTTCTTCCTTTCCTCATCATAGATCATGTTTGAAAATTAGGTATGGCTTGGATAAGAGGTTAAGCACTCCTAAGCTGCCCAGATATTGGGATCTAGCCTTTGGGTATCTTTGGTTCACCCTTAATATTTTAGCCAAACTATTAATTAGTCCAATTAATGCCTCTAAGCATACATATAAGTGCGATCCAAACTCAAACCATCAACAAAAAGGGGTAGGGAATTATGCTTCATAGCAAAAGGGGCTTTATGCATTTCATCATCCACACACATATAATCATCCATAATAGGGGAGGGGGTCATATAACATAACGTAGGGTCTTAGCATGCATCATCCATTCACACATATATAATCATATAATCCATATGTGATAGTGGTTAAGGCTAAGTTCATGGTCTAATTCCAAGTAATAGCAACTACACCCAAATGAAGAAATAAGTTAATATTGAGTCAATATGAGAAACAAAAATGGAAAGCTTGAAGTAAACAAGGGAAAGCAAGAAAAGCCCATAGTGATCTTTTTACCATATCTCCCAAAGTCAAGGTATCCTAGCATACATTCTAAGTCCATGATAACACATTCCATTATCATAAATCAAAATATAATGTTATCAAAATGCATAAACCATGAAGTGCTAGAAACCATAAATGTGAGATGCAAGACACTTTGGCGAACATTACATAGCCCAAGGCAATAACCATCACAAAAGAGAGATCCTAGTGTTGATAAACCTTCCTTCTCTTTGCTCATAAAGAGCCTAGACATCCAAAAGCATCACTAACCATGCAGAAGGTTAGAATGCAAATCAAAGAAAAGGGGCAATGGGTAACACACTATTCATTAAAACCTCAAGTTCCTTACTTGGTTACTATCCTAAAATGATGAAAACAAAACTGAAATCATTATTAAATCTATATTAGAAAGCAAGAACATTAAGATGGATAAAATCATGAAAACCATTACAAACTTATCAGGACTCCATTTGAAATGAATAGGGGTCCTTAGCTATCTAACCTTACCCTATTCTCGCACGAGAGTGAAGAAAAAATGTAAAAGAATATCTCGGATAACAAAAATCCATATAAAAATAAAAGAGTTTATACAAGACTATGCCTAGGAAACTAGGGTTGTACAAACCATTATTAAGGCTATATAGCCCAGAATGGTGGGTTACACAACCTATATAAAGGTTCTATAGCCCCTAAATCCTAGGTTTTTTAAAACAAAAAGAAAATGAGGAAAAGAAAGAAAAAAAAAAGGGAAAAATGAGAGGTCTGAGATGCCTTTAAGTGTTTCAATGCCCTCAAAGGCTCACAAGGTGTTTTATATCCTCCAAAATGCTTAAGAAATGCTTAAAAGGTAAAGAGACAGACCTAATTCTAGCTTAGAATGAGTTGAGTGAGTTGGAATCCTAGGGTTTTCTATGTTAAGTGTGAGTTAAGAAGCAAATTTGGTAGAGTATCTTTAGGGTTTCTAAGCTTTTTTTCCTCTTTAAATTAGGGGGTATTTATAAATGTTGTGTGAGTGTACAGTGCCACAAATAGATCTGATTGCACCATGGATGTATCCAATCACAAAGAGGGAGATGAATGTACTAGAATTAGGGTTTGCAAATGGGTTGTACAGATAACAAAAGGTTATACATCCATCTGTCGGGGTTGTACAACCCAAGGGTTTATGGGGGGACCATTTCCAGAAGATTCTTAAATTTAGGTTTTAACGTGGGGTGTCTAGCCTTGTGTATGGTTGTACAACCCTAGTTTATGGGTTGTACAACCCATCAAGCCTGGCAAGTAGCTTTATGTTTCAGTTTGGTCTTTGGCTTGGTTTTAGGCTTTTCTAAGGTTTCCTAGGGCCTTTCCTTTCTTTCTTTGACAATTCCCTTTATATTTTGGGGACATGTTTAGTGATTTTCATCATCGAGATTTTATATCCAAAAGTCCAAAATATGATGCCTACAATAGGATCTTTGCTTTTATGGTTTAACTATTATGATTATTTACCTATGATTTTTTTGTTATGGTTGCGTTATCAACATGATTTGTTATTTACTATGGTTGTCCTTTTTTTTATTTGCTTACTTGTTTATTTTGTACTAGTTATTACTTTCTAAGGTTACATAACATTCATGAGGGTCGATGGGTTCGTACCTCTAGTCACCTTTTGGTTTTAGAGGCTTCCTGTGCATTTGTGTGATCACATCATGCTAACAAGACTATCCCATTCTTTGCTTTCCTTTCGGCATTCATGTTAAGGAATGATAGCTAACTGTGCACTATCTTATGGAGCGTTGGATGGATACCATCCACTCCTTTCACCTCCCGTAGACAGGTAAGGTTATATTCACACTTGTCAATTTCACATGAATTATTGGGATCCACTACCCTAGCCTGCACCTACACACAGATGTTAGGGTTCATCCTGAGACCCTTCAAGGGGATTACATCAAGAGTCTGCTAATGTTTATCTTTGCAGTAAAGGGGAATAACACCTTTATGCATTCTACCATCATAACTAGGGCTTTGAAGGCTATGAGATTGAGTACCAGATGGCTCAATACTTCCTTTTTTACGATTTTTCTAACGCTTTATTGTCAATGTCTAGGGACACGATAGAGATCTACTTACTACTTGCCTTAAAGGATCCACATTTGGTGGGTTACTTGATCAAAGTCTACCTCGATGGCCGATCTCTATCAGTTCTTAGATAATTGCTATTACGGGTTGTTATACATAAACAATGCTTAATGGATACTTAAGGTGAACCATCTCATTTACTTTATCCTTGACTGCTCTTTATATGTACATGCTTAACTAGCTAACTTCTTTTTAATAGGCTTGAGCCTTCAATCTAGGACTGGTGGACGATAACAACCCTTTGTCAGACATTGACATCTTGATTCTAGAGTGGAGTTGGACTCAACACACAAAAGAGATGTTGTGTCTTACCGCGCTTACTTAAATGAGCTTTAATTGGATCAAGTATGCACTCTTGTGCACATAATCACAAAGTTAGTTTTTAGAACATCTAAAATTTATGGGATCCTTATAGTGCTTTTGTAAGGTCCAAAATTATGTTTTAAGAAATTCTAGAGTCCTGAATTATTTTAAGAATATTTTTCTCAAATTTTTATGTCTATGATTATGAGTTTTAATGATTCAATAATGATTAGATGTATTTTAATGTGTTTAATGAGATTATTTAATGTATATGTAAGTATTTTAAGAAAAATTATTTTATATTAATGAGATTATTTTAATTAAAGTTATGTTATTTATTATGAATTAAACTTAAAGAGTTATGTTTAATGGATATTTTATATATAAGAATTTAAGTTTAAAGAAGTATGTAACAATATTTAATATTTAAAGATAAGTTTATGTAAAGAAAATATGATTAATGATTTAAGAAATTAAATATTTGAATTTAATTATTTAACTATGAATTTAATTATTTATGTATAAATTTAATTGAGATTTTAGAAATTGATGAAAATTAATTTAATTTAATTTAATATGAACATATGATTTATTTAATGCTAATTATATTATGTGAATTTATTATGTTTAGTAAATATTTAAGAAATTTAATTTAATGATGTTAAATATATTAATTTGATTAAATTTATTTGAATTATAGATTAAGTTGATTTAATTAAGAATTTAATGCAATTTGATTTAGTTTAGTATATTTAATTATGAAAATTAAATTATTTATGTGAGAGATTTTTTATTAATTTTTTGAAAACCTAAATTATTTATGAGATATATTTTATATCATGAAAAACAATTAATTAGGGACATTAAATTATTAATGTGAGAAAATTTTATTAATTTTGGAAGATTAATTAATTATGAGAAATATCTTATGTTAAGAAAATAATTAATTATGGGAGATTTATATTTAATTTAAACAATTTTAATGTTAATTTATTTGTGTGAAGATATTATAATTATGTTTAAGAGAATTAATTTAATTTAATTTAAGTATTTATGAAAAATTAATTATTATTAAGATTAGAAAATTTAATTTTATGAAATTAAATATTTTGTGGATTATATATTTTCATTATAAGAATTTTGATGATGATGATTATTGTTGTTGTTGTTGTTGTTGTTTTTTTGAAAATAAACAAAAAATAAAAAAATAAAAAGAAAGGTTGGCGGTCTCAGTTAGTCTAAGACCAATCGAGCACCTATTCAGGCAAAGCCATAAAGCTTAGCTAAAACAGTATCATTTATTATAAAAAAAAATTAAATGAAAAAAATTCAAAATCTAAGTTGGTTTAAATTGTGATAAGCCAAAAACAATTGTTTGGGAAAAGCAATAAAACCAGCAAGCACACTTCCACGCTGCACTAGTTAGCACCACAAAGCATCACGAAAGAGAGAGAGAGAGATCTTAAGCCAAAAGTGCAAAAATATTCAAATCGCTTTGTCTCTCCAATCAGATATCCATGTTATATGATTTAAGTTTCTATAGAAAGCTGATTTAAGTTGCTATAGAAAGCTCTTTCCACACTCCATTGATACCTGTTTCGTCTCGCAAGAAGATCAAACAGTGGGGGAATCGATAGTTAATTGTTGATCAAAATTTTTTGTTTTCCAATCTGGATAAATGATAGTCCATATAATGACATTGTCTATTCTTGTGAACTTCTAGTAGGAAAATCTATAAGGTAATTGTAGGCGATTTTTCAAAGGCTACCAGGGACGAACTCCAGCCACTGCATGTGGTGGTCCGACAATGGCCTAATAAGCTCAAATATTAATTAGTGATAAAAATCATATTAATCACTCTGGTCATAACAATTCAATTTTCATGAATTTTAAAAGCCTCAATAAGATTTTATAAATTTCTTATTATTTTTCAATAATTATAAATCATGCCTAAAAATGTAAAATTGATGTTTATATGACATTTATTATTAGAAAATAAGTTACATGGATTTAAATAATTCTAGATGAATTATTAATTAAGGAATTAGAGCTAATTGAATGTGATTTGAGGTTAATTATATTTGTAGACTAAAATGAGTAAATATGAAAAGTTTGAGGATACTTATAGAAATAAGATTTAAGACAATTAATGGAGAATTATTAATGATTATGAATATAATTTAAGTTATTATGATGAAATGGAAGTAATGATGCTAACGGAGGATGCAATGTAGTACATGGACTAAGTTGACAAGTTTAGGAAAGTTTAACGACTTAAAGGATTACGATGTTTAACATGGAATTAATGATGGTTATACATGCATATGAATGTTAAATGGTGAATTATGAGACCTTATATGGGCTTTGGACTAGAATGATAGGATTTATGTACATAAATGTGATTTTTGGACTAAATTGCAAGGTTAGGAAAAGTCTGGACTTAGTGTCCTTATGAGTCTTTTTGGCCAATAATAGCTTATTTTATACACAAAATATATTCTATAGATGAGTTTAAATAACTCTCCATATTTTTTAGTATTTTATTATATTAATATAAATTTATTATATGTTTAGGGGTGTGATTTTAAGGATCATGGAAGAAATAAGCAATTAAAGATTTGTGAAGTCAAGTGAGAGGTTTTATCATCGGCTTTAATGTTCATTACATACAATCATCATTGTTTTATATATGGACCATAGTATACCAAATTATTTTAACAAAAAGTCATATGTATTTTATGAATAAATTGATATGCCATGATATAATTGTTACGTTTAAATGTAATGTTATGTAAGGTGTCACGACCAAACTTGGAATCATGATCGGTGTGAGGCCAAGAGTTCTTAACCCCACAAACCTACTTTGATCATTCAATTACTATCAAGAACCACAAAACTAATAAGACTAAAGCGTTATTTTTATTTTAGAATATTTAAAACCTCAATCAATTCTAATTTTCCATATCATCCACAAATCATATAATAAATAATTTTTTTTGAACACCTAACTAATATTCACCCAAAAAATATAAATAGATATAAAACGTAGTCACAATCTAAAAGTTGGAAATCAACTAAGATCCTAAAAAAAATTCATAAATCTAAACCTTTCGAGTGCGACTTTGAAGAAGAAAACAAACCTCACTTCCAGTCTGACTCAACCTGCAAAACTATTATTAAAGAGGGATGAATAAACTACAGCTCAGTGAGAAATTGTATGAGACATGAAACATCCTAACCTCTTACATGGCTTTGAACTTAGAGAATAATATTGTACTGACGTAACTAACAAATACATAACAAGCTTCACAAGAACATCATGTAGCAACTAATACAAAATATTCATCACATGACGATTCATAGATATAGGTTATAAGTTACAACAACACATATAGAATCACAATATTTTGGAGAAGACTTAGGCAGAACCTTCAAATAAATATATAGGGCATGAAACCTTCATATACATATGCACTTACGTTTACATTTGGGGCACTATGGAATATTCACCAAATCATTTTCCAATAAGCCAGAAAATATATAATACATATACATATGACCCAGGTGCACCATAGGGGTTCAAGTCCTTGTCTTTCCCAACATAACACAATAGAAGCAATCCAATTATCACATCACGAATAGCACATAATTCACCACTCAATATATCAACTATAAAGATATTCACATAAGATATATGGTAGTTCACCAACTTCTAAGCAACATTTAATTATTCAAACAAGTGCAATTATAGAAGTAATTCATTGTCCTTAAGTTTAATAAACTCATTTCATCCCTTACTTGGTTGCAAACACAAAACAGTCACCTCATTGATTGCAAACATAAAGTAGTCCCTTCATTGAGTCTACTAGCCACCAATAATACCATCTAAACCAATATATATATATATATATATATATATATATATATATATATATACTAAATAAATATTTATTAATTGTTTATTCTAAACAAAAATATTCATTTAATAATCTAGAAACTCAATTAATTTAATTAGTATCAAATATACATGTCAAATCTAATATACAACCTAACTAATTTAAGTCTAACAAAATCCTAAAACTAATAGTTGTGAGAAATTGATCCATAAAATCATTAATTTAAATTTTAAAATATACCAATTAAATATTATGTAACATCCATATTCATTTACATAACTCATATCATTCATGTCTAAAATACATATGCATAAAGGTTTTATCCATCCTACACACACAATCAAACATGTATTTGATGTACATATATGTATATGACACAAGGAGAGAGAGTGTTTGGATTCAGCCGACGACCTGTGGTCCATATGTCTCAATGTAAAACTGAAAGCACCAAAGTGTCCAATTCCTATTCTTTAGTATCTGAAAAAAATTTTACGATTTGGTGAGTCGCGACTCAGTGAATAAAAACAATAATCAAATGCTCATGGCATAATCCATAATCAAATATCATCAAGATACATTGCAAGTATAACATTTAACTATGCAAGTGCAAAAGCAATAGCTTTGTTTTTGTCGTGACCGAGTAAGGCAAACATTGCTCTCGAGATATTCATGTGATTCATGTAACATATGATTTGGGACCTATTGGTCCATCTTCCTGTAATTCATTTGACATATGATTTGGGACCTATTGGTCCATCTTCCTGTAATTCTTTTGACATATGATTTGGGACCT
>CATIWR010270585.1:0-30033 GCA_949677035.1 Omphalea diandra | reverse complement strand
TGGAATTTTTTACCCTTTAGGATCAGAATACAGAGCTTAGACATGAGGTACAACAGAAGAAAGAGAGACCTAAGGAAGAAAGAAAGGAAAGAAGAAGAAGAAGAAGAAGAAGAAGAAGAAGAAGAAGAAGAAGGAGAGGGATAAGAGTGAGCTCTCTAATGGGGAAGCCTCAGGTTTTCTGGTTTCGGGACAATAGATAAGTTAATTTATCTTCCCCTTAAATGAAATTAACCCCTCATCACATTTTAATCATGCATGGTTAGTGAGAATTATGGAGTATTTGAGGTAGAACTCTTGGATGGAAGTTGAAATTCGAAAGAACAAGAGCTGATTATGTTGATTTTATTGTTAGAGTAGAATTTTGTACCTATGATTTCATATTCCTATAAGACAAATTACAGAAAGTGAAAAATATGAAAGTTATATCTTTATGCCTCATCTAAATGCATATGAAACTTTTTCTTGATTTGGTGTATGTGAGGAGATATGGTCCATTTATTAGGGCTAGTTCACAACTAACCGAAATCACCTTAATCTTTCTATTTTCTTATATTTTGATGGCCTTAGATTCTGATTTTGACAAAGTGTAAAATATGAAATTTGTAGGGTTATATCCCCTATAAACACCTATAAAGCAGTTTGGATTGATTTGTTATGTAGAAAGAGATATGGCTCATTGATTGTGACTGACCCTGTACCCAGATTAAACCTCACATGTCTTTTAATTCTATTTTCTAAGGATTTGATAGCCATAGATTAGGAATTTGGTGATGTGTTAAACTTGAAAGTTATATATTTATGTTTGATCTACATTATTGTAAAAAAATTTTTTTCCAAATTTAGCATGGTTGTTGAGATATTGCTCTTTCATCATGGCTGATTGTCACCATGTTAAAAATCTACTCATGTTGAGATTGGTCATTTGTTTTAGTGATATTATAGACTGAATTAGACAATAAGTAACACATGAACAATCTTCCTTTATGTGTGTTGTAACTTTTGGTAAATTAGTTTCGCAATTTTATTTGTAAAATTTGAGAAATACCTAAGAATGTAAGACCTACTCAGACTGAGCTGACATTGAAACATAGCAAAATTCAAAAATGCACACCATTTTTTATGTACCATATATTGACATAAAATTTGAATATATTGTATAATTATGTGTCTAGTTGATTGAAAAAAAGAATCAAGTCATTTGGATAAGTATATCTAGAATTATTAGTGTGAGAATGTAGCAAGCTTAGGCTGCCATATAAGGAAAAACATGCATAAACACTAGGTCCACTTGCATGGATCATGCCATAGTTGCATTCCAAGCATTCATAATCATTTTGGCATACTTATAACCATGTATGTATCAAATGTTAGGATCTAAACACTTTGAGGAAGCCCTAAAGAGAGAACCAAACCTACCATAAAGGTTGGTTACATCAAAAGGTGAGTAAAAATGATAATTAGATTCTAATGTGTATGTGTGTAATAATTTTATGAAGTGATTATGTTCTCTTACATGTATATGTGATTGAATTGTTACCTTTTACATATGAATACAAGTCAAACGAGAATTATATGGTCTTAATGATTACTTGGTATACCATTGTTATGAACACTTGCACATGGAACTAAAAGGATGTTGTGACTGGCTTGTCAAACATTTGCAAATCACGTGGAAGATGTACTAGTATGTCCCATTGGCACATGTTATTGATCAAATGGTTCACTTGTTATATGTTGGCCAGCAAAATCAAATGTCACTTGAATCACATGAATTCCCAGGAGCAGTGTTTCCCTTGCAAGGTCACGAGAAAAAAATCAATATGTTGTACTTACACTTGCATAGTTCATTATTATATTTGTAATGTATCCTGATGATATTCTTATTTTTGTTTTGCCATAAGAATTTAACTATTGTTTTTATTCATTAAATCATGACTCACCTAATCGTAAAATTTTTTTTAGATACTGAAGCATAAGATTGGACATTTTGGTGCTTAGAGTTTTGCATTGAGACTCATGGACCACAGGTCGTCGGCTGAATTCCAACTCTCTTTCTCCTTGTGTCATGTACATACATCTATATAGGAACTAGTTTACCGTCATTAGCCTTGAAATTAGTTAATATATATGTACATTAAATACATGTTTGATTGTGTATGTATAATGAATAAAACCTTTATGCATATGTATTTTGGACATGAATGGTATGAGTTTTGTAAATGGTCATTACAAATTAGCCAAAGTTGAAAGCATGAAATTTATAGTTTTACGCCTTATCTAAATTCTTGTAAAACATTTGTTTTTAAATAAGTTGTGTGTAAAGAGATATAGCCCCTTGATTGTGATTGATTATTGTTGAAACCTTCTCAACTCTCAATCCTATTTTCAAATAATTTCATGGTGCTAGAATGGGAATTAGGTCAAGTGTGAAATATGCAAGTTGTAGAATTATATCTTCTATAAATTATTATAAAGCAATTTTACTTGATATTTTGTATACTATGAGATATGGCTCTTTTATTGGGGACTAATCCTGAACCTACTTATGTTTGTAAAGTCTGAGATTGATCATTTGATTTGAGGAGCATAAAAGTCAAATTGAAGCATGTGTGAAACATAAAAAAATGTTCATTTATATGTTAACTAATTAGATATAAATCAGCTATTCAATTGGACTTCTATGTTTTGAGATATGACTAAGTTTATAAGACTATTTAGTATATAATTGCACTTAAAATATAGTAAATTTATAAAATTGATCATAAATTATGCAGTGTAAATTTTGGACTAAATTTTGGATTTTTTGCACTTACATATGTCTAGTTTAATTGAAAAAAGTAATAAGATCATTTGAATTTTTTAGGCAAAAGTAATTATAGAAACAACCTACCAAGGTCATGATATTTTACTAGAGCATATATGTGTAACAATATGAAAATCTTATTTTTTTCATCATAGATTAATTTGGTGGTTTAAATAGGTCCTCAATGCATTGAAGATAATATTAGAAATAAGCTAGGACCATCCACGACTTCATAGCTTAGAAGAGGAGGTAAGTAAATAGCTAATGGTACTAAACATGTGATTGGTTAAATGCCATGAATACATACTCAATGAAATGTTGTTTAATGAGATGATATTGATGAAAACATTGGTGAAGGGTTTGTTATGCTTTTGAATTGTTTATTTTCATGAGATATTGATGAATTATGACTTGGGAATGAAAGTATATTGTGATATGTTTTGCCAAGGTTTATTAGTGTTGTTATTAGTCATTATATTGCTAAAATTTTGTTTGATTTATAGTTGATTTGTTGAAAGACTAATACTTTTTGTTGTTGAGCAAGCAACAAAATCTTGCAGCCGATGTGGCAATAACATGTGATAGCATATGAGGCAACAACATTTGATAGCATGTGAGGCAATGATATTTATAGCCTATGTGACAAAAATATATGAGAGCCTGTGTGGCAATAACATTTGATAGCTTATGTGACATTAAAGAGTAAAAACTCTTTATTTCATGTATGGATATGATGATGAGTTATTTATATTTAAATCTTTGTTATGTTATTTATGATTGAAGTATCATTGTGTGTTCACTTATTGAGTATGCAAGCTCATTCGTTTGCATTAAAGTTTCTTTCAGGAAGTGTAGACTAAAAATTGCATCCAATTTACATTTTAAAGTTGTTATCTAGTAGTTGGATAGTGGTTAGGCTAGTATGTAGTATATTGTATTTTAGTTTGTTTAACCATGTATATTTTGATGCAAATAGTTACTTTATTGTGATATAAGATACATAGTGTTCAAAATAATTGAAGAAAGGTCCTTAAATAACAATCGATGGCATGAGAGAATTTTAATGATGTTGTCACTTTAGTATTCCATGTCTTATAAATGAGTTAATGCACCTACTTTAGGAATGATTAGTAAATGGGACAACACATTTATTTTGCCAGCTTATATTTATTTTACAAATGGGAATACCATGTATTATATGTATCATATGATATTATAACACTTTACAAGTTAGGTAAAGCCAATAGTAGTTTGTGCCTAGTATAACTCAAGCTTGCATAAAATGGCAAAAGCTTAGCATAGGAAATTTTAATGCAACTTCCCCTCAATTTATGCTCCTCTTTAACATATCATACATGTATAACACTTAGATTTCACTTTACATACTTCTCTGTCCCTTTTTCAAGATTAGAAAGATAGATAGGGGTGGAAGTATACGTAAGAGAGGAGATACAAATAAGAAGGGAATGTTATGCAATCATTAATTTAACCATCTATTCATTCAAGCATAAATAATAGATAATAAAATGAAAAAGGCAATGGAGATCAATGGTCTAGAATTTGAAATTTTCATTAAGGAAATGTAAACAACATTTGCAAAATTAAAAGCATAAACACAAAATTATTTAAACATTACATAAAGTGGCCAAAATGCTTTTGACTACAACATAAAAATAGAAAACCAAAAACTTAGTCGATTAAGAAAAAGGCAATTTTGATAGCTTGCCCATGAATTATCCTATAAAGAAAACATAGGTCTTTTAGGAGACCTTCTCATTAGCATTTCTTCTAGCATTGATGAAAAAGGTAATTCGATGTAAAATCCAAATAGGGAGAAAGATTATCTTTATGGAAAGTCAAGTTTTGGAGTCATGACATTTCTCCATGGGAATTTCTTTCTAAAGGTCATTGAAGCCAAGGTGAAGGTCATAGAAATTTTATTCTCCTTTAGTTTAGAGTCCAAAGTGGTTTTCAAGGCATTATTGGGAAATTTTGTGTGGTTTATCAAAATAACAAAAAGAGATATTGTACTGACCTGGTTCATGAGTAGGGATATAACAAATCTCCATTATGGCCAAAACCTTCCTTATTAGTTTGTCATAACTAGGCTCCTCCACAAAAATGGAATTTTCCCGTCGGAGCTTAAAAAGGTAGGCAAAGATTTGGTCCTTTATCTTAAAGGCTTCTAATGCACAAAGAGAAGGTACCTTATTAAGGAGGATCACTTTGTCCTTAATGAGTTTGTACCTTTCTTTTTCTTCTTTGGTCATACCCTTCATCAGGGAAAGTGGTGAGGTCTTAGGGGAAGAAGGCATGGAAGACATTCCTTTTTGTTCTCTAGTAGCCTTGTTTTGGTAGCCATTATGCAAAGGAAAAAAGAATGAAAGGAGAAAAAAAAGTAGATAGAGAGTTGAGAAGGATTAAGGGGAAATGAGAAAGTATGAAGAAAATAAGTTGGAAGTGGTAGAAAAGTGTAAGGAAAGAGAGAAGATGGGGTTATATAAGCATGGGAGAGGTTAAGAAGGGTTAATTTTTGCACTTAATGTGGTTACTATAAATCATGATCACTAAAGCTAAAAATAATATAGTGGTTACTATAAATCATGATCACTAAAGCTAGGTTGCGATTGCAAATTATGAAACATGTGAGTGGTGGAAAGTTCGATCATGAAAAGTCATGTTGATTCCCAAGAACTTTTTTAAAAAAATTAAAATCACAAAGGCAAATAAGGATCACACCTGTGAAAATTGAAAAGGTACCAAGATAGAAATAATAAATCTTAATCACAAATAATATGTCTCTGTCATAATTTATGAGTTAGTTTGAAGAGCAAGCTTTAACACAAAATTTTATATTTGGCCATAAATTGAATGATCAAATTGACATTTAGATGATTGATTTAGGCATATGAATATAAAGAAACGTATATGCAACTTGAATCAATCAATGAAAACATCAACATTCTCAATATATACACATTAAAACATATAATAATCATCAAACAAAGCACACATTAAGATCTTTTCAACTTAGGGAACTCTCATCAAGCATCTTTAACTCTTTACTAATGAAATTTATCCTTTCTTCATTAATGGTTTTGGTGAAGATATTCTCTAATTGGTAAGTTATGTTAATGAATTCCAACACAGCATCACTATTTTATGGTCTTTCAAGAAATGATACTTAAGTTTATATGCTTAATCCTATAATGTTAGATGGGATTTTTTGAAAGATCGGTGGCACTTGTATTATCACATTTGATGGGAATGTGGTTAACTACTTGACCATAGTCCTAAAGTTATCATCTCATCGATAGAACTTGTGTGTAATAATAACCTATCACCACATGTTCCGCTTTAGCGATGGACAAGGTAATCAAAATTTGCTTTTTGCTAAACGAAGAAATAAGACACTTACTAAAAAATTGCCAAGTTTTGGAAGTGCTCTTCTTATCAAGTAAACTACCAGCATAACCAGTATATGAATATCCTATTATGCCAAATGATGAATTTCCAGGGTACCTATCATAACCAAATTTTTGAATTATGCTGACACTAATGAATAGGAAGGCTTAAGGCCTTTATAACCCATAGCAAGCCAAATTTAATTCGTGGGAAGGTCCATTCTACATTTTTCTATATCACTTTAATATTAAAATCTTAAACTTGCACTAACACCACTTGGAATTCTAAGGAATAAAATAATAGAAGTTAATCTCAAATATTTCTTTAAACATTATCTTTCTTCCTTTTATCTTTCTCACTTATCTTTTCTTTCTTTTATGATATAAATCATAAATGTATACATAATGTGCTCATATATACAATCCTTAGAATTAAGGTGTTCCTTCTTAACTTACATCATTATAGTCTCATTTCATTATACATCATAATAATTAACATATAACCATCTCACATCATATATCATAATCATTAACATTTAACTTTCATCTACATAAATTCATTATAAATAACCATAATATGCTTAAAGACATTACAAAGATATCTACGAATTTAAAATACATAATAATCATATTTCTTAATTGTATACATTATCCTTATTAAATTTTTATTTAAATAGCTTAAGCAACTATGAGGAGCAATTATAGTGCCTTAACATATATATAAGGCTTAACTTAAACTCTTTGACTTCTAGTATATATTCGTAGCATCTTCATAAGTCTAACCTATAAAACACTATGCTTATGGAGGGGTAAGTTCCATATGGGACACTTAGTATGAGATTTTATATGCCCATATGCATGCTCACATGCCTTTACATACATGTGTTTCTAACTACATGGCACATCATTTGCATACAATATGTATATAATATATCGTTACACATATGGATAGTCAAGCCCCTAGGAATCCATATTTAGGTCATTTCTATTACTTACATAAATGAATTACCTCACCAGTTGTGTCTTTTTCTTGCATAAGAGAGTTTCCTCATAAGTTTTGTCATGTATGCATAATATTACATTCATTTGATACAAGTTATAATCCTTACATAGCTAACTATGACTATTTTGATTTGCACTTCTTCCCTAAACTATCCTCACATCATATGAAATTTGTATAAATATTTATATCATGGCATATCATTTCATTTCATAAAATGAATATGACTGTTATATAAAATTATTGTCCCTTAGAGTCCTATAGGGGGGTTGAATAAGGCAATGACAAGTGTTAATAATCAAAGTTAAGTGCATAAAAGATGAAGAATCAATACTCAAGATTTATAGAATTTCGACACAATTAGCTTTTGTCCTCTCTTATAGTCTCTCAATTGGAGCCTTCACTATCTTGATAGCTTATGGTGCTATCAACAACTTTATAATTGTGAGTTTTTGAGCACCACCAAGCCTTTGCAAGTGATAGAATCTCAGGCTCTATCAACCTTTTACAAGTAGTTCACAAACACTACTTAACTACCTAAAGTAGTATATAGGTATTACCTTAAACCTTTCAAAAGATTTAGCTTTCAAGGTTTCCTAACATAAGGTTGCCTTAAACTAAATGCAATGTTTTAAGAAGGAAAAAAAAAAACTTTCTCACAGAAGCAATAGAGACATTTAAGCACTTCATGCATTATATCTTAATGAGGTTGAAAATATGAAAAGAATTTTTGAAAATATTATTCTTCAAACTCTATTTTGACGATAACTCTAACAAGCTTTGAAAGATGAATTTCTCTTGATTACTAGATCACTTTTTGTTCATATTTTTTATTAAGAATAGTTTTAACAATAGAATACTCATTTAATGGAATGGTTTCTTTATTTGTTTATGTTGAAAGCGGGTTTTTTTATACGATACAGAAAGGCCTAACAGTTAGAGAGAAAGCTTTCACTTCATATTACATTTAAGACCAAGTAGCACCCAATAAGACATCCCAATAATCATTATTGAGGTAACAACTAACACTAGTTTCATGCAAATAGGTGGTTGTCAAACAAAGAAACACCTTCAACAGTCATTGGCTCTAATGAAATGTTCACTAGGACTAGCCATTAGGGAGAACTTCACTCAAGGCTCCTTCTTTGACTTTTACATTAGGTTATTTCACTTTTTCTTCATTAACAATTGGATAAAAATAATGGTGGTAACATTCTAGCTTCAATGCCAGTTGGAAGAGGATCAATGCCTATTATTAATTCCTAATAAGTATGAACTTGATGCTCTATTTTTCAAGGGATACTCATTTCCTTCAATGGCTATTGGAAGATTTGCAATACCCATTGTTAGCATATTTAATGTTTGTTGATATATGAGAGTCTCTCGTTGAGGAGTCCAAAGCTTATAACTGAAATTGGAGCATTTTCCAATGCATTTTGATGATCTTTCAATGCCTATTGAATGTGTTTAACACCTATTAAAATAATGAGAATGGCTCATTGGGGTGTCTAGAGCTTTAGTATGATCTAAAAAGCTATATAAATGACTGTTGTATTTGACCAATGCCTGTTTTGAGTTTTAGAGTGTTTTTCTCAATCTAAGGCACTGTGTCTAACACCTGTTATAAAAGTGCAATACCTGTTACGAGGACAAGATCAACGCCCGTTATGAAAATGCAGTGCCTGTTGTGAAGTTCAATGTGTTTGGCCATATCAGAGCAATTGTCCAATACTTATTGGGATTATCAGCAACACCCTTTGCAAGTTCTAAGAAGCTATACTTAAGTTGAAGTGTTTCTCCAATGTCTGTTGTGATATCTTCAATGCACATTGACAGGTCCACAATGCTTGTTGCATGAAGACAATACTCGTTTGTTTGTTAACTTGAGTTTGCCTTGATCTTCACTCTCTAATACTTGGAATTCTCAAACATACTTCCTTTTCCAATCATCATAAACTAAATAGTTGATGTACCTACTAGTTTTGACAAAAATAACTTGGACAAAGATTAGTTCTTCGACTTATTTGTAATCATCAAAATAAGACTTAGAAACTTGAGGTTTAACATTCTTTCCTTTTTTATGATGTCAAAAAATCTTTCAAATCAATAAGGGTAAATATGTTAACATTGATTCATTGATAATCTTTTTGAAAGATTAACATTCTCCCCCTTAATCCATTAGAGTTATACATTGAGTTATCATATTTCCCTTTAATTTATCTTTTATGTGTTAGTTATTTGTTCATCTCCATTAAGGTTATACATTGATTTATCATATTTTCCTTTAATTTCTCTTTTATGTGTTAGTTATTTGTTCCTCATTCATCATTTATGATACATCTCCCTCAATTATTTGTTCATCATTCATCATTTATGATATGTCTCCCTTTTACGATATGCTCATATTATATATGCACCCCCTTTGTCAATATTGCTCATTTCTCCCTATTTGGCATTATCAAAAGAAGCAAACAATAAGCAAATGATCAAATAAAAGAGCATAAATGAACCACATATTCATTATAAGAGAATATAGACAATAATTAACTTTACATAGCAAAAGATATATTGTCAAATCATTAATTATTTTTGAAAAAAAAAAAGAAATACAAAGAACTAACAAAATCTATGTAGAAGATTTATAGGAAGTGGTTTTGGAAGGAGATGAATGGGTTTGAACTTTCTAAAGATGATTTTTAGTTCTTGGTGTTGCTCTTGGTTCTTAGGCTCTGCTTATAGTTCAGGTTCCTTATACTCAAGTTAAGGATCTTACTATTTACATGGATTTTTTAGTATCTCTAGCGGCTTGTGGATATTTAGCTTGCTATATTGTAAGTTTGAGCATTCCATAATCTAGTTAGGTTAATATCCTTCATGTCACCTTGGAGTTAATGTACTTTCTAATAGATAATAGAGGTAGAGGATTCAACCCTTTTAACAACATTAGTAAGAACTTCCAATTGGTCAACCACATTTTGCTTAAATGGAGAGAGAGATGGAGTAAATGTAGCATGTGTACCAGTTCTAATTCCTCCTACTACTGCAATCACTGCCCTGACAGCTTCTTCATCAACCACTTTTTATTGAGGAAATTCTCCTTCCTCAAACACCTTCTTGATTAGCCCATTATTAAGTATGCATAGTATACCCATACTCAGTACCATTTTCTCTCTAATAGGCTCATTATTAGGCAATTTCTCCAACACCATGTCATAGTCCATAAGCTCTGTCTTAGTACGATGTGTAGCCTTTATAAACTTTGCACTCTTTATGATGTAATGAGCCATCACAAAGGCATTGGACCTGTCAATTTTCCCATCAACTCTCTGCAACAACAACCATGGTGTGTTCACCTTTTGCTTGTTCTTCATGCACCAACGGTAAAATAAATCTATCGTGTTGTGATTGCCATTTGATGGCCTCCTTCTATTGATATTCTAGGTAATGAATCTATGGGCAATCCTCATGGCTTAGCTCTTGATCTTTGAAGTCTTATTATTGTTGTTATTGTAATTATTTGTTCCATCATTTATAGACTTCTAAAACTAGTAGACATCCACTTTGAAGGTAAGAGGAGGCTTTATCAAATAGGTAGAGGTAGCATCAAGACACCTAGCTAAATTCTTTAGCCTAATCTTGTATTTCTTTCCAAAAAGCCTAAACTTAGATGTGTGAGCCTTAACATAGACATCATAATCATTCCCTAAGACTTCCAAAGTACTAAGGAATTCCATAGTCAGTTCCAAGTATGAGGGTTCATCAATATGGAAAAATAGTTCCAATCCAATGCCTATCAATAACTCTCTAACTTTCCACCACCTAACTATCGCTTTAGCAATTTTTGAGCCAACTATTTTTCTTTATCATCCTTGAGGTGAAATTGATGGGTTAGAGGATTAGTTACAGGTTTAAAGCTAAGTTTAGTGACATGATTTGTTTTAGTTGCCTTTCCTTTCCTTTTTGAATCATAAGTTACCTTGGGTTTCTTCTTCTAATATAAATTTATCTTTGATGTCTCTACTATTCTTTTCTTTTGTTAAGCCAACATTTATGCTAGATTTTCTTTAATTTTTGAGCTTAAGCTGGTGTAAGAATGTTGAGGGTTCTTCCTAGTAGATTGTTTGTATCTCTATATGGAATAAGGTTTCGAAGCCATGAATGACTGAATGATTGAGACAAGTAAAAGAAATGCAGGATATTGCTATAGAAATTAAGAGAGAAATGAAGAGAAAGCAAGGTCAAAACAAAAAATAAAAATATTTTAAGGTATTAGAGGGCTTAAATAGAAGAACAATGGGTTCCCCCTTTTTAAAAATATGTTTGTTGGGAATGTTCAACGGCTATTGCGAGTTAGGCAATGACTGTTAACTTGCTCTTGCAAGTGTTCTTAAGCCAATGATGGTGGTTGGCTTCAACAACTATTGAAATGGTGACAACGGTCATTAGGGATACACAATGATCGTGGAGACCAACATAAGCAAAATAAAAATCTCACATGCAGCACAACCGTCAAGGCGAGATTTGAAATAGTCTTTGCCCATATTTCTTAATTAAAACTTAGTTTAAAATAGATTTTTCAAAGTCACAACCTTTTTGAATGCTTAGCTGATAGATTTTATTAATCAAATTCAATGAAAATATTATGAATTCAACTAACATTTAGACAGTTTAATCAATAACATACACAATTAAAATATTTAGTTAAAGTCTTGAATAGTGATAAAATATCATTACATGCAAGAAAGATTATAAATGACTGAGAAGGAGATTAACCTATTTAAAGCTAATCCAAGGTATTTCCATCAATCATACCAAGTTCTCTTTTGATGAATTGCATCCTTTCATCACAAAGAGGTTTAGTGAAAATATTTACCAATTGATGGTTACAACAAATTCCAACATAATACTCCAATATTGGCATGATCCCTAAGAAAGTGATGTCTAATGTCTATATGTTTACTTCTAGAGTGCTAATGGGATTTCTTGATAGGTTTTACAATAGTAGTGTTATCATACTTAATAGCAACTTGTTTTACAATAACATTGCAATCAAGAAGTTATTCTTTCGTCCATAAGATCTAGGCACAACATAGGACAACTGCTACATACTCAGCTTTAAGAGTTGATAAAACAACTATGTTTTGCTTTTTGCTAGTCCAGGATACTAAGAATTGACCAAGTAATTGACATGTCCTTGAAGTGCTCTTTCTATCTAAGTTACACCTAACAAAATCAATAATAGAAAATGCATTTAACTTAAATGAAGAGCTCTTAGGATACCAAAGTCTTAAGTAGGGGTACCAACAAGATACTTAAGTATGTGTTTCATAACATGTAAATGATACTATTTAGGATTAAATTGATATCTAGCACATAAGCAAATACTGAATATAATATCAGGTATAGAGGCTGTGAGATAGAGTAGACTACCAATCAAACCTCTCTATAGCTTTTGGTCTACATTCTTACCATGTTCATCCATGCTTAGCTTGATGTTGGTGCTTATTGGAGTTTTGCAAGATTTGTTATTGTCCATGCCAAGTCTTTTGATTAGTTCATCTATATATTTGGCTTGGTTGATGAAGATTCCTTCTTTACCTTGTTTGATTTGTAATATAAGGAAGAATTTGAGTTCTCTTATCATGCTCATTTTAAACTCACTCTTCATTAATGGAAAAATCTTCACATAAGCAAATATTAGTAGCACCAAATATGATATAATCTACATATATTTGCACTAATAATACATCCACTTTCTTTTTTTTAGAAAAAATAGTTATGTGTACCAAACGTTTAGAGAAACCTTTTCTCTCTTGTACCAATCTCTTAGAGCTTGCTTTAAGCCATATAAGGCTTTAAATAGTTTGAACACATGATTAGGAAAGTATAACTTTCAAAACCAGGAGGTTGTTTAACATACACTTCTTCATCAATGTAACCACTGAGAAATACACTTTTGACATCTATTTAATATAACTTGAAATTCATGTGAGATGCAAATGTAAGTATAATTCATGGCTTTAAGTCTAGCTATAGATGTAAAGGTCTCATCAAAATCAATTCCTTCTTCTCAGCTATAGCCTTTGGTTACTAATGGAGCCTTGTTTTTAACAATGTATCCATGTTCATCAAGTTTATTTTTATAGACCCATTTGGTTCCAATAGCATAATGGTTATGAGGTCTAGGAACTAAGGTCCACACTTTGCCTCTTTCAAATTGGTTGAATTCTTCTTGCATAATAAGAACCCAATGTTCATCCCTAATGGCCTCATCTATGGTCTTAGGCTCAATAGGGATACAAAAGCAAGATTAGTGCATGCATTTCTAAAAGATGATCTAGTTTTTGCCCAACTTGATAGATGACTAATGATAAGATCTCTTAGGTGATCTTTCTTGAAAATCTACTCCTTTTCCAGCTGAGTTTCCTCTTCACTAGGAGTAGGAAGAGGTGGATTTTCATTTCTTTCATTCCTCATTTCTTGAAGCTTATCCGTATTCTTTCCTTTATCTCTAATGTTTAGCTCACTCATGGGACCTATAAAATCATTAGTATCTTCTTTTATTCTTAAAGAAGTGGGTTAGATTCATTGAATAGAACATGCATAGAATCCTATACAACAAGTGTTCTCTTATGCTTTGCAAGTGGTAAAGTATCTAAGGAAAATTCCTTTATCAAATTTAGAGTCAAATTTACCAATGTTATTTTTGGTGTTTAGAATAAAGCACTTGTAACCAAAAACTCTAAAATATGCAATATTGGGCTTTCTATTGTTCCATAACTCATAGGGAGTTTTATTTAATAGGGGTCTCACTAAACTATATTTAAGACATTGCAAAAAGTATTTACAGCTTTAGCCCAAAAAAGCTTAAGAAGATTATACTCATTCAATATAGTTCTTGCCATTTCTTGAAAAGTTCTATTTTTCCTTTCTACTACCCCATTTTGATGAGGTGTTTTAGGAGTTGAGAAGTTATGTCATATTCATCATAAAAGTTATGAAACTTAGCATTCTCAAACTCAACTCCATGGTCACTTTTAATAGAAGAGATTTTTAATTCCTTTTAGTTTTAAATTCTCTTGGTAAAGGATCTAAATGCATCAAAACAAGAATCCTTATGAGGGAGGAACAAAATTGAAGTAAATCTAGAATAATCATCTACTATAACAAAGGCATAATGCATGCCTCCTAAGTTAGATACCTTAATAGGGATAAATAGATCCATGTGAAGCAATTATAGTGGTATAGAAAAACTTACCTTGTTCTTGGCTTTGAATAAGGAATTAATTTGTTTGCCTCTTTGACATGTTTTACACACTTCTTCCTTTGCGAACTTGATTTTAGGTATACTTTAACCAAGTTTCTTCTCTTTAGCTTATTGAGGAGTTTCATGCTTGCATGACGTAGCCTTTCATGCTAGGTTTTACCTTCATCCACTATTGAGACTAAACACTTTGTATTATGGTTAGTAAGAGACTTTAGATCAATTACATAAATATTATGAACTCTTCTACTAATGAATAAAATTTTATTGTCGCTCATCCTTGATATATAGCATGCTTGTGGCTCAAATATGACTATATGGCGTTTGTCATAAAGCTAACTTACACTTAGAAAATTGTGTTTGAGTCCATCAATAAGAAAAACTTTATCAAGGGTAGGAGAGTCATCATTTTTACCAACTTTGCCTATGCCAATAATTTTGACTTTGCCATTGTCTTCAAAAGACACATTTCCAAAACCTTTAGTCTTTTCCAATAGTGTGAAAAACTTTGTTTCACCTATCACTTGATTTGAACATCCACTATCAAGATATCACTCTTACTATCCAACTTGGGATTTTCATGCACACCTATAAAATAAGGAAGATTATGTCTCAAGTACCTAAATGTTTTTGGGTTTTAAGGGGTTAGCTCTTGCCAAATGCTTATTATGCCTTCTAGATTGGCAATAATAGGCAATGTGGCCATATATACGACAATAGAAACAATCACCATCAAAGTGAGCTGGTGTCATACTTCTAGGTGGTATATGAATATAATACCTTTTAAACTTGTAACTCATTCGAGTTATGTGTCTACGAGTATTTCTTAAGTGAGGGACTCTTTTGTGTCATATGTGTCTATATCCATAATTATGCCAATTTTTATATTTGTTGACCCTTGAGCAATAAGAAGGGGAGTTGAATTTGTAGGAATTTAAAAGTTTAGAGGGAAGATAAGGAATTTTGGGAGATTAAAAGAGAAGGAGAAGGAATGAACACTTAAATTTTTTTATAGTGGTTCAAGTGTTAATGAACCCCACATCCACTCCTTAATTCTTTACAATTGGGTGTTTTACTAACTTAAATGGTGTTTTGAAGCTCACATCAAACTTATACAATGTGTTTTAATGGCTCACACACAACCTTACAACTTGTGTTTAAAGGCTCACACAAAAACCTCACTCAAGTGTTTTCTCAAAGGCTCACACTTAACTTAATTAAGAGTTTTGACAACAAGGCTTAGTCTCAAACCCAATTACAATGGTGCTTAATGCTTACACCCAATAATATTAACTCACATACAAAGAATAAAAGGTTGAGAAGTAAAATTACAATAGTTTAGTTATAATCAATGATCTTCTCTTCCATTCATGCCTATTTGGTAGAGTATTTATAGGCGATAACCACAAAAGAGATATTACAAACAAACTATGCCTAAATCTCTAAGGTAAGCTAGGCATATTTTGCATTAAATGCCTATCAAACTAGTTTCACAGTCGTAACTAGCATTTTATAGCCGTGAATTTCACTTTGCATTAGAAAGACTTAAATTGTGTTGAAGAACCCCATTTGTATCTAAAGGCTAGTCTACATGGTGTATTGTTATTGGTTTTTCAAGAAAAATAGTCGTTGCCTTTATCCAATCACCCAAAAGTCGCAGTCACGATTTAGATTCTTTTTGGATGCTATAGTGACCACGAATCCTCTTGTTCAATAAGGAAAAAATGCTTCAATGGGTCATGATCTCGATAACTTTTTCATGCTCACAAATTTTGATATATCAACTGTTATCTTGGACACTTGGCAAGTTTTTATTATTGACTTAGTTCCCTATATATAGCTACAAAAGTCATGGTCACGAATGGGAATGTGAATGTCACCGTGAATCACATTGTATGACAATTATGTCTTTCTTAGCTGGATCATGGTTGTGATTTGCCCTGCAAATTTGTCTCGTTTAAGTTCATCCACCATTGTTGCAAGGTCGGAGTCATGATTTTGAGGTTCTTAATCGTAAATTTATATGCCTTACTCAATGTTTGAGATTTAGACTTTCATCCAACTTCCAATACAAACCTATCTTAAAAACTGCAAAAACAACACTTAAATAAGATGCCAGAACCTATCAATATTCATTGGCAAGATCAAAAAAGACCTTTGACTTTGGTTTGACCAACCTAGTCCAACAATCTCCCCCTTTTTGATTTCGACAACTTAGATTGATTTTACTAAAAGTAACGAATTACATAAGTGTGAAGTTGAGATGGTTAATATTTTTTAACAAAATACTTGTTGAGAGACTAAGTATAGGAAAGATTTACATTTTAGATTAGATTGATCCCCTCAACTTATACTTCCCTTTGATTATATGTCATGCAATTTCTTTCACTATTTCTCTCCTCCTTTGGTGGGATAAAAAGAAGGTAGAAGTTAAAAGTAAGTGAAAGTGCAATCACACATAATTTAATAGGAATTAGGATAGTAAATAAAAGAGCAATCACACATCATAAACACATAAAGCATAAATTGCAAACAATTTTATTTATGTAGATAAATAGAAATAGAAAAATGTGGGATCAAACACTTGCAAAATAAACAAAATAAATAAAAGAAAATAATGTACTACAAGCCTAGGAAAGAACATTAAAAGATTAGAGAGCTATCATCATCTCCAGAATTAGGAATGCCTTCATTTGCACCTCCTCTTTGTGCTTCATCCCCTTCTTCCACCTCTTGATCTTCTTCTTCTTTCAGAGTATCCTCCCAATCTTCAAAATCAAGGAGGTTTAAGGAGTAGCCCCCACCTTCTCTTAGAGATCCACCGAGTCACTGTAGAGGTCGAAAAGTATAAAAAATCTTATATTGATCATCCTTATGACTTATCTAATTTCTTATTTATTAAGGAGAGAGAGATGGCAGATGATTTGGTTTTGGGTTTACTTCTTGTGAGATGCAATTGGTTGGGTACCCTCATCTATCACAAACATCTTCCTCTTTGAGGCTTGAGAAGTTTCAAGCTTTTTTAGCCCCAAAAGAACCCAAGGTATAAGTATAAGAATTTGAGTGTATAGCCTTGACATTGATGAGGTAGGGCAAGTCAAGGAAGTTGTAGGATAACAAGTATTTCTTTGTAAGGAATTTTTCATTTTCCTCATTTAGTGCCCCCACATATCTATAGATTGTTGTGACATGAGAGGGTAGAAGGAATTGACTCTTGGGCTTAGTACTCATGTGAATCAATTGATCCATAAGGTATCAACTAGTTTAGATAGGTTTGTTTTTGGTTAAGCAAAAAAGAAAGGTTGGGTCCTTTTGGGAGACCTTTATGTTCCCATCACCTCTGACATTGATAAAAAAGTTATGTTATGAAGGAGCCAATTAGGAAGAGTCTGGATATACTTAGCCAAAGATGTTTTTGGGTCATGATTTATTTTAATGGATATTTTGAATTAGAATTTTGAGTAGGTGATATCAAGTATATTGATGATGAAAGGAATATCATCACCCACTTGAAGGTTAAAAGGGTAGAGAGTTGTTCAAAGGTTTTAAAGAAAGGCTCATCCAAAGCTCTAAAGATTAACCCATACTAATCTATTTTAGATTCGGCTTTTATTCTTAATGTGACCATGCACATGAACTCACTAAGAATTTCTTTGTATCGAGGTTCATCTTGGAAGATAAACTCATTCCAACCTATATCTGATAAGTCAGTATGAATTTCATCCTTGATTCATATGGATTCAACGAGAAAAGTTAAAGCGATCTTATTGGGTTGGATGATTTTAGAGGAGTTGGCTTTGTAAAGGTCTTTCTATTCTTTGGTGATCCTTTTCGTCAACTGAAGGGCAAAAGGACCAAAGAATTGGGTTATGGCCTTTCCTTTATTTGCTCAAGAGAGCTTTTTGGGTGTCATTGGAGAAGTTTGAAGATGGTAAAAGGTTTGAGACAAGAAAAAGAAGATAGATGTAACATCCCTATCCATATTCATTAGCATTCTCACATGAACCTATTCATTGCCTAAATGATTTGCAATCCCACATGAACATAATCATTAAATATATGACCATAGATATGTGAATTGGATAAGCATGACGATGACACTTGCACTATTGCATTTGGGACACTTGAACATGTACGTAATGTTTATATAGTTGCATGAAAAAAATTATTATGTTGTGTGCATGTTATAGTATCATAAATAATGGTGTTTTAGAGCTATATAAAAGTATGAGGAGAATATAGGGATTAGGAGATGGATGGTGGTGATGAAGAAGTGAAGAAGAGGAACTAAAAGAGGAAAAGTGAACTTCAAACCAATGGAAATGAGACACTATGGTTTTACCTTTTTATAATAGGTTTACAAGTGGAATTTTTATCCTTTAGGATTAGAATAGAGAGGATAAACTTAAGGCGTAGTAGAAGAAAGAGAGAGCTAAGTAAGAAAGAAAGAAAAGAATAAGAATAATAAGAAGAAGAGGGAGAAGAGTGAGGTGCCTAGGATGGAATCCTAAGCTCTTCTAGTTATGGGAAAATAGGTAAGTTAATTTATCTTCTTCCCATATGAAATTACTCCATAATGATATGTTAATTATTCATCGTTAGTAAGAATTATGGAGTATTTGAGGTATAGTTCATGTATGGATGTTGAAATTCAAGAGAAACAAGAGCTGATTGTATTGAATTTGTTATTAGAGCAGAATTTTGTACCCATAATTTCATAATCCTAGAAGAATAAATAAGGAAAGTGCAAAATATAAAAGTTGTAGTTTTATGCACCGCTTAGATGCTTAAAAAACATTTTTACTTAATTTGGTGTGTGTGAAGAGAAATGGCTCCTTCATTAGGGCTAGTTCATAACCAACTGAAATCATCTCAGTCTTTCTATTTTCTTATATTTTGATGACCTTATGATCTAATTTAGATAAAGTGCAAAACATGAAATTTGTAGGGTTATATTTCCTCTATATACCTGTTAATCATTTTTGCTTCATTTGTTATGTGGTAAGAAATATGGCTCATTGATTGTGACTAACCCTAAACTTGATGAAACCTCATTAGTCTTATAATTATGTTTCCTAATAATTTAAGGGCCATAGAATCGGGATTTGTGATATTTTAAACTTTAAAGTTGTATGTTTATGTCTTATATGCATGACTATAAAATATTTTTGTCAAAGTTAACATGGTTGTTGAGATATTGGCCCATCATTATGATTGATTGTCAACATGTTGAAAACTTGCTCACCCTAAATTGGTCATTTGTTTTAGTGACTTTATAAACAGAATTAGACAATGAGTATAGTATGAAAAATGTTCCTTTATGTGTTTTGTAACTTTTGGTAGATCAGTTTTGTAATTGGATTTTTACAATTTGAGATATACCCAAGAATGTAAGACCTACTTAGACTGAACTCCCACTTAAATAGGGCAAAATTTATAAATTCACCACATTTTCTATATGTCTTATATTGACTTGAAATTTGGTTATGTTGTATCACTATGTGTCTACTTATTTGCAAAAAGGAATTAAGTCATTTACATAAGTATATCTAGAGTTATTGCAGTGAGAGTGTAGCAAGGTATATATGTACATTAAATACATGTTGGATTATATATATATGATGAATAAACCTTTGAGCATATGTATTTTTAGACATCAATGCCATGATTTGTAAACAAAAATGTTCATTACAGTTTTTGGTATCAGGGATGGGATAGGTTCCATAGGGGCATACATATGAACATGACATGACTTTTGCACTCCTATGCATTATCATCTCTTATATGTCTATAGGGCATTAGCAGAGGGTAGTCATGGTAGTACCCATGGCTCACTAAGAAGAGGGGAGTCAGTCGATTTGCATTCCATATAAGAATCATGCCAAATATTAAGAGATTAACCTACTACAGAGTTATATCTCCTACATATTCTCATGGACAACACAAATCTCATGGGTAACCACAACATAGAATTGGTGAACCAACAGTGCATGGTCTAAAAATTCAAAGAGAAAGAAGGTATGACAAATTAAGAAAATAGGGGGTGCAGTGGACTTTAGTGGTACCACAGATCCATCAGTGGTATATACATGGCAAAAAAGAACACAGAGAGTTTTGAATTTGATGAAATGTACACTAGAAGAAAAGTTTGATTATGCGGTGTCACTATTATAGGGAGATACATATGATTGGTGAGAAACCATTCCAGAGAGTGATGTATGGCTTCTAGTGCTAACATAAGATGATTTTATTCATGAGTTCAATAATAAGTACATGTCGTACAAAGATGATAAAAGAAAGGAATTTTTGAACCTAAAGCAGGGGAAGATGACTATAGCCGACTATAAGGTAAAATTTAATCAATTTTCTCATTATACATCCATCATGGTGGCCACTGGCAAAGATAAATATTGAAAGTTTGAAGAGGGACTAAGATATGAGATCAAATGTAAGATCACGGTTGCAGATCTTAAAAGTTATACTAAGCTAAAAGCTACTACAATTAAGGTGGAAACATTAGAAAAAGAAAAGATAGAGCAACGAGTAAAAAGAGGGTCTATTGAGTTTATGGGAGATTTTAATAGAAAGAAGGTAAACGTGGAGATTATATGTCATCCCAATCTAGTGCTAAGGGTGGTTACTCTAGCTACAGAGGTAAAGGAATAGGAGTTTCACCATATGTAGGCAAAGGTCAAGTCCAAGTTATGCAACAAAGACCTTTATGTCTGCATTGTGGCAGACAACATATAGGTGAATATAGAAAATTGACTAGTGGGTGCTACTTTTATGGTTCTTTTGATTATATGCTTAGAGATTGTCCTGAAATATCCAAAATTTCAGAAAGAGGCAGAGGCAAAGGCAAAGCTATATCAGAGTCCACAGTTGAAGTTTCAAAGGCAAGTAGAGTTAGAGTATCATTTGGCAGGGGGAAAGGCAGAAGTAGAACAACCACAATTGGCCATGGTATTAGCATATCAGAAGGTCAGAGTTCTAGACCCCCGACACAAGCTAAAGTATTTGCCATGACTAGGCAAAAAGCTATTACTGCTCCCAAAGTAATTATTAGTAAACTTTTTTTTCCATGATTTAGAAGTTGATGCATTAATTGATCCTAACTCCACACATTCATTCATTTCATTGAACATGACATCACAATTGTTTAGTAAACATCAACCTTTAGGTTTTAATCTATGTGTTAATACTTTTTGAAAGATGTGATGATTGTGAATAAGGTATGTCATGATTGTATGATTCACATTGATGACATTGAGTTGAATACTAATCTAGTACTGTTGCCACTCCGTGAATTTGATGTGATACTAGGTATGGATTGGTTGTCCAAATATCATGCAATAGTGAATTATTTTACTAAGGAAGTTATTATGGAATCTCCAAATCATATAAGGGTTATGTTTCAAAGGGAAAGGAAAATTATACATGCATGTCTAGTTTATGCTATCAAGGCTTTTTGCATGATTAAAAGTGGTTGTGAAGCTTATTTGGCACAAATGGTAGATGCAAGATTCACAAATGAATTACTTGAGAATATTTTCATGGTAAATGAGTTTCTATATGCTTTCCCAGTCAACTTACTTGGTTTGCCACATGATAAGAGATAAAATTCCTGATTGAATTAGTGCCAAGAACTGCACTGATATCCATTCCACCTTATAGGATGGCTCTAGCTGAGTCAAGAGAATTAAAGACCCAATTGCAAGAACTACTTGAAAAGGGATTCATCAGACTCATTGTGTCACCATGGGGTGCTCCAATATTATTTGTTAAAAAGAAAGATGAGACAATAAGGTAGTGTATTGATTATAGTCAGTTAAATTGGGTTACTATGAAGAACAAGTATCCTTTACCAAGGATGGATGATCTGTTTGACTAGTTACACATAGCACAAATGTTTTTTAAGACCTGAAATCAAGATATTATCTGCTCAAAATTTCAAACCTAGACGTACCGAAGATAGCTTTTCAAACCATATATGGGCATTATGAATTTTTGGTGATGCCATTTGATTTGACTAATGCACCAGTTGCATTTATGGTTCTTATGAACAAAGTGTTTATGCCTTACTTAGACAAATTTGTAATTGTGTTCATTTATGACATATTGATGTATTCAATGAGCAAAAAGGAGCCTGAACAACATTTAAGGATTGTGTTACAAATTTTGAGAGAAAAACAACTATTTGATAAATTAAGCAAGTGTGAGTTATGGATTGACCATGTGGTATTTTTAGGACATATAGTTTTTGAAAAGGGCATAGAGGTAGATCCAAACAAAATTAAAGCAATAGTAAAATAGGAAACCCTAAAGAATGTTGCAAAAGTCCAAAGTTTCTTAGGACTAGTTAGGTATTATCATCGATTTGTTAAGGGGTTTTCATTTATAACTACTCCTTTGACTAAGTTACTTTAGAAAAATGCAGCATTTCAGTGGTCTAAAGCATGTCAAAAGAGTTTTGATGAACTAAGAGATAGATTGACATCTACTCTAGTGTTAGCCATTCCCACCGGTAATTGAGGATTTGTAGTTTATAGTGATGCCTCTCATCAAGGTTTGGAATGTGTCTTATTGCAGCATGTTGAGGTAATTACATATGCATTTAGACAACTAAAGCTTTGAATATGCATTTAGACAACTGAAGCCTTATAAATTATCTTACCAAGTACATGACCTAGAACTTACTGCCATTGTGTTTGCTTTGAAAATAGGGAGACATTACTTATATGGAGAAACTTTTTAGATATTTACAAATCACAAGAGCTTGAATAATTTGATGAGCCAAAAAGAATTAAGAATGAGATAGAGACGGTGGTTAGAACTGTTAAAAGAATATGATTGCACCATTAAGTATCACCTAGGGAAGGCAAATGTGGTTGTAGATGCTTTGAACAAGAAATCAAGAAGCGGTGTAGCTCATTTACATGTATTTCCATTGTCTTATTTAGTTCAATTAAGAGTTATGAATATGGAACTAAACATACAAAAAAATGGGGTATTGATTGCTACTTTTCAAGTCAGACCAATGTTGCATGATCAAATTAAAGAAACATAGGGTGAGGATCCAAAGTTACATAAAATGATTAAAAAGGTAAAATAGGGGACACATGATGATTTTGATATTCAAAATGATGCTTTGATGTTGGGTTCTCATATTTGTAACATCCTCATCCACATTCATTTGCATTATCACATGAACATATTCATTTTATAAATGACATGAAATCTCACATGAACATATGCATTAGATAAATGATCATTTAGATATGTGAATTGGATAAGCACGATGATGACACATGCACCATTGCATTTGGGACACTTGAACATATATGCAATGTTTGTATAGTTGCGTGGCAAGTTATTTTATGTTATGTGCATGTTAAAACATCATAAATAATGATATTATAGAGCTTATCTTAAAGTATAATGAGCATCTAGGAATTATGAGATAGATGGAGGTGCTTAAGGAGTGAAGAAGAGGGACTAAATGAGGAAAATGAACTTCCAACCAATAGGAATATAACACCATGATTTTGTCTTATTACAATAGGTTTACAAGTGGAATTTTTGACCCTTTAGGATCAGAATATAGAGCTTAGACATGAGGTACAACAGAAGAAAGAGAGAGCTAAGGAAGAAAGAAAGGAAAGAAGAAAAAGAAGAAGAAGGAGAGGGAGAAGAATGAGCTACCTATGGAGGAAGCCTAAGGTATTCTGGTTCTAGGATAATAGGTAAGTTAATTTATCTTCTTCTCAAATGAAATTAAGCCCTTATGACATGATTAACATGCATGGTTAATGAGAATTACAGAGTATTTGAGGTAGAATGCTTGGATGGAAGTTGAAATTCAAAAGAACAATAGCTGATTGTGTTGATTTTATTGTTAGAGCAGAATTTTGTACCCATAATTTCATAACCCTATAAGAGGAAATAGAGAAAGTGAAGAATATCAAAGTTATAGCTTTATTCCTCATCTAAATTAATATGAAATATTTTTGCTTCATTTTATGTGTGTGAGGAGTTATGGCTCTTTCATTAGGGCTAGTTCACAACCAAACAAAATCATCTCAATCTTTCTATTTTCTTATATTTTGGTGGCCTTACATTCTGATTCTGACAAAGTATAAAACATGAAATTTATAGATTTATCTCCCCTATAAATACCTATAAAGTAGTTTGGATTGATTAGTTGTGTTTAGAGACATATGGCTCATTGATTGTGATTGACCCTATACATGGATGAAACCTTACCTATCTTTTAATTCTATTTTCCAATAATTGGATAGCCATAGATTAGGAATTTGGTGATTTGTTAAACTTGAAAGTTGTATATTTATATATTATCTACATGTATGTAAGATATTGTTGCCAAATGTTTTATGGTTGTTGAGATATTGCCCCTTCATTATGACTAATTATCACCATGTTGAAAGTCTACTCACCTTGAGATTGGTCATTTGTTTGGTGACGTTATAGACTGAATTGGACAATGAGTAAAACATTAAAACTGTTCCTTTATATGTTGTGTAACTTTTGCTAAATCATTTTTGCAATTTGGTTTGTACAATTAGAGATATACTTAAGAATGTAAGACCTACTTAGACTGGGAAGACATTGAAATAGAGTAAAATTCAAAACTTCACCCCATTTTCTGTGTGTCTTATACTAGCCTAAAATTTTAATATGTTATATCGTTATGTGTCTAGTTTATTTGAAAAAAAGAATCAAGTCATTTGGATAATTATATCTAGAATTATTATTATGATAGTGTAGCAAGCTCAGGCTGCCATATAAGGAAAAACATGCATAAACACTAGGTCCACTTGCATGGATCATGTCATAGTTGCATACTAAGCATTCACAGTCATTTTTCCATACTTATAACCATGTATGTATCAAGTGTTAGGATCTCCACACTTTGAGGAAGCCCTAGAGAGAGAACCAAACCTACCATAAATGTTGGTTACATCAAAAGGTGAGTAAAAATGATAATTAGATTCTAATATGTATATGTGTGATAATTTCATGATGTGATTATGTCCTATTACTTGTAAATGTGATTAAATTTTTACCTTTTACAAATGTATACAAGTTAAGCAAGAATTATATGGTCTTAATGATTACTTGGTATACCATTATTATGAACACTTGCATATGGAACTAAAAGGATGTTGTGACCGGCTTGTCAAACACTTGCAAATCACATGGAAGATGGACTAATATGTCCCATTGGCACATGTTATGGATCAAATGGTTCACTTGTTATATGCTAGCCAACAAAATCAAATGTCACCTAAATCACATGAAATCCCAGGAGCAATGTTTACCTTGCAAAGTCACGATATAAAAATAAATCTATTGCACTTGCACTTGCATAGTCAATTGTTATACTTGTAATGTATCCTGATGATATTCTTATGTTGGTTATGCCTTAAGAATCTAACTATTGATTTTATTCATTGAGTCGGGACTCATCAAATTGTAAAGTTTTTTTCAAATACTGAAGCATACTATTAGACATTTTGCTGCTTAGGGTTTTGCATCGAGACACATGGACCACAGGTCATCGGCTGAATTCCAACTCTCTCTCTCTCTCCTTGTGTCATGTACATACATCTAGATAGGAACTAGTTTATAGTCACTAGCCTTGAAATTCGTTAACATATATGTACATTAAATACATGTTTGATTGTGTATGTATAATGAATAAAACCTTTATGCATATGTATTTTGGACATGAATTGTAACATCCTAAACCCAAATCATATGCATTTTAATTAAGTTATATTTGAATATATGCATTAGATAAATAATTTTTTAGACATGTGAATTTGAGAAACACGACGATGACACTTGTACCATTACATTTGGGACACTTGAACATATATGTAATGTTTGTATGGTTGCATGGAAAATTATCTTATGTTGTGTGCATGTTATAGTATTGTAAATAATGGTATTTTAGAGCTTATTTAGAAGTATAAGGAGCTTCTATGGATTAGGAGATGGATGAAGGTGCTTAAGGAGTGAAGAAGAGGGATTAAAAGAGGAAAAGTGAACTTCCAACCAATAGAAATAAAACACCATGATTTTGTCTTGTTGTAATAGGCTTACAAATGTAATTTTTAACCCTTTAGGATCATAATTGAGGGGTTAGATGTGAAGTATAGCAGAAGAAAGGGAGAGCTAAGGAAAAAAGAAAGAAAGGAAGAAGAAGAAGAAGAAAAAGGAGAGGAAGAAGAGTGAACTGCCTAGGAAAGAATCCTAAGGTTCTCTAATTCTGGGACATTAGGTAAGTCAATTTATCTTCTTTTAACATGAAATTAACCTCTCATGACATGTTAATCATGCATGGTTAGTGAGAATTATGGAGTGTTTGAGATAGTACTCTTGGATGGAAGTTGAAATTCAAGAAAACAAGAGCTAATTGTGTTGATTTTGCTGTTAGAGCATAATTTTGTACCCATGATTTTATAACACTAGAAGAGGAATTAGGGAAAGTGTAAAATATGAAAGTTGTATATTGACGTCTCATATAAATGTATATGAAGCATTTTTTCTTGATTTGGTGTGTGTGAGGAGATATGGCTCCTTCATTAGGGCTAGTTCATAACCAACCAAAATGACCTCAGTCTTTCTGTTTTCTTATATTGTAATGGTCTTATGTTCTGATTTTGATAAAGTCCAAAACATGAAATTTGTATCTTTATATCCCCTCTAAATACCTATAAATCAGTGTTATTTGATTTCCTGTGTGGAAAGAGATATGACTCATTGATTGGGATTGACCCTATACCTGGATGAAACCTTACCTTTCTTTTAATTCTATTTTCCAAGAATTTGATGGCCATAGATTTAGAATTTGATGATGGTACAAACTTAAAAGTTGTATATTTGTGTATGATACACATGCTTGTGAAATATTTTTGCCAAATCTAGTATGATTGTTGAGATATTATCCCTTCATCATTATTGTTTGTTAACAGGTTACAAACCTACTCACCCTAAGATTTGGATCTTTATTTTGGTGACTTTATAGATTGAATTAGACAATGAGTAAAACAAAAAAAAATGTTCCTTCATATGTTTGGCAATCAATGGTAGATTATTATTACAACTAGATTTGTATAATTTGAGATAAACCCAAGAATAGACGACCTACTCAGACTAAGATGACATTGCAATAGGACAAAATTCAAAAATTCACCACATTTTCTTTGTGTCTGATATTGGCTTAAAATTTGAATATGTTGTATCATTATGTGTCTAATTTGTTTGAAAAAAAGAATTAAGTAATTTGTATGAGTATATCTAGAGTTATTACTATGAGAGTATAGCAAGCTCAGGCTGCCATATAAGGAAATATGCACAAACACTAGGTCCAATTGCATGAATCATGCCATAGTTGCATAACAAGATGAAAATCTTGCTTTATTATCATGGATTGACTTAGTGAATCGAAATAGGTCATTGAGGCATTAAAGATAATAGTAGGAATAAGTCAGGACCATCCACGATTTAATAAGCTTGAAGGAGGAGGTAAGTAAATAGCTAATGGTACTATACGTGTTATTGGTTAAATGCCATGAACATATACTGAATGGAGTAAAATGTTGTTCAATGTGATGATGTTGAGGAATACATTGATAAAAATATTTTTATACTCTTGATTTATTTATTTTCATGAAACGTTGATAAGTTATGACTTGAGAATGAGAGTACGTGGTGATATGAGCTGCCAAAGTTATGGGTGTTGTTATTAGGCAATATATTGCTGAAATTTTGGTGGATTTATAGTTAATTTGTTGAAAGAATAATGCTTGAAGTTGTTGGCAGGTAACAATATTCATAACCTATGTGGCAATGATATATAATAACTTATGTGGCAATAACATTCGATAGACTATGTGGCGATGATATCTATAGCCTGTGTGGCAATAAAATATAACAACCTATGTGGCAATAACATTTGATAGCCTGTGTGGCCATGATATCTATATCCTATGTGGTAATAAAATATAACACATGTATGGCAATAACATTCAATAGGCTGTGTGGCAATGATATCTATAGCCTCTGTGGCAATAAAATATAACAGCCTGTGTGGCAATAACATTTGATAGCCTGTGTGGCAATGATATCTATGGCATGTGTGGCAATGATATCTATAACCTGTGTGGTAATAAAATATAACAGCTTGTGTGACAATAACATTCAATAGCCTATGTGGCAATGATATTTATAGCCTATGTGGCAATGATATCTATAGCCTGTGTGGCAATGATATTTATAATTTATGTGACAACAAAAAATGAAAGCCTTTGTGGCAATGATATTGATAGCCTATGTGGCATTTAAGAGTAAAAACTATTTATTTCGTGCATAGATATGATGATGAGTTATTAATATTTAAATGTTTGTTATGTTATTTGAGATTGAAGTATGATTATGCATTTACTTACTGAGTATGCAAGCTCACTTTTTTGCATTAAATTTTATTTCAGGAAGAGTAGACTGAAGATTGCGTCTAGTTACATTTCGAAGTTGTTGGCTAGCAGTCTAATAGAGGTCGGACCAGTATGTAGCCTATTAGTGTTTTAGTTTGTTTAGCCATGTATACTTTGTCGTAAATAGTTACTATGTTGTGAACAAGAGACATAGTGTAAGACAAAAAAAAAATTGAAATTAGGTCTTTAATGACAATGGATAGACTGAGAGAATTTTAATGATTAGTAAATGGGATGTGATATTTTAGCGGTATCAGAGCGGGTAAATGATTTTGTAGACATGTGTAATATGAATGTGACATATATGATATTTGCATTGTGTTAATCTTACATGCATTGGCATATAGGAGTATGGATGCATATGATAAAGTTAATACTGGCCCAGAGGTTATAGATGAGTCTGTTAAGTATGTTCACGCACGTAAGTATGTTGACCATGCTACATAGAATTTTGAGACGTCATGAAATAATCTAGTCGCAGGTGTAAACCTATTTATCATACAGTTTATTGAGATGATATAAAGATTTTCAATAAAAGCATATGTAGGACTTGCTATAGATAGGAATTATGATAGATTGAAGAAGAAAAGGGTAATTGAGTTTGAGGGCACTACAAATCTTACTAAGGCTAAAAAGTGGTTTAGAAAAGTTGAAAGAATCTTGAATAGGCTTGAATGCATCCTAGAGTAAAGTTGAAGTATGCAATATCTTTGCTTAAAAAAAAAGTAAACATCGTTGGTATACTTAGAAAAGAAGAAGATGAAGTTTTCTAATTGAAGTAGAATGCTATAATGATTATAGATTATGAGGTATAATTTGTTAAAACTCTTGAGATATGCTCTAAAGCATATGGCTGTAGAGGAATTAAAGTGCTAGAAGTTTGACAAGGGACTGAGGTTAAATTTAAGATTGATTAGCAGTTAAACCAACTAATTATATTACACAATTAGCAGTAACTATTTGAGCTAAGGAGGTGATCCAAAAGAAGAATGCAATTGAGGTTAAAAGAAAGAGAAGTTATGTAGGATGAAGTGGAGAACTCA
>CATIWR010270583.1:0-16711 GCA_949677035.1 Omphalea diandra | reverse complement strand
ATATATATATATATATATATATATATAATTCTTTGGTGATGTATTAAAAATAAATAAATGAATATATATAATTATTAATTATTTGAATAACCAAGACCCTGTAAAATGTCAAATGTTTTCTTATATATATAATTATTAATTATTTGAATAACCAAGACCCTTTAAAATGTCAAATGTTTTCTTTCTTTTTTTGTTTAAAGAAACCAAATATATTTTGAAATTTGATATGAAGTGCCTAATATCAGTAAATTATGACATCAAATGACTTATTTGAACCAAATTGAAATGGTACATGAATAATATAGTGCTTAAATTTTGTAAAAGAGGGCTATCATAAAATTGTATTGGCTTCAGTTTATATATATATATATATATATATATATATATATATATATAGTTAATTTTTGTTGCACCTGCCTTTATTACTTTATTAATATTTAAAATATTGCATAGTTAAAAACATATTTTTCATAATTTTTTAAGAATAAATATGATGATTACTTTTTGTTATTAAATTATTTTAAAACTATGAAAAAATCTTAAATTATTATTTGTAGAAAGTATTTTCTCATTAAATAAAAAACTTTAAGATGAGAGTCCATAAACAAAAATTTTAAAATTTAATATTAGGGTACCATATTACAAAGCCTCTAAAAAAAACCTCATGCTAGACCTTTTTCACTTGAAGGCAAAGTATAGATGCCTAATTGCCTTTATTCATCCATGATTGTCGCCGCCCTTGATATATGCTCATGAAAACCATCTTTCTATGTATTCATGAAAATCATCTTTCATGTTTATAACATTAACAAAAAGTAATAAAGTGAAGAAATTGTTACCGAACAAAACAAGAGCATAACGAAGAAGACCGAATACACAACCCTTCAAATCTGCGTGGAGAAAACGATGCTCTAGTTGTTATAATAGATATAAGGCTGCCCATTGGCGAAATTGATCAAGAAGTGAAATTTTAATTAAAAGAAATAAGTAATAGTACTTTTCAAGCAAACTCCAAGGATTAAAGGGTTAACCTATTATTTGATAAATGTGAGGATTTTTTTTTTCAAAATGTTTTATCTAATAGGTAATCTTTTATCTTTCTTTTGAACACTGGAGAAGACAGTTATGGAGTACTGCCACGTAAAGGTGGCAGTTTCTGACCCGATCCAAACTCGCCAAAAAAGGCGATCCAATCCCAAAATGACTCTAAAATTTTTGGGCAAAGTAAAAATTTGTGGTCTCAATAATTAAGAAAATTCAAACTTTTTTACGAATTTTCAATTGAATCAATTACACCCTAATTTGATGAATTGAGTTCAATTATAACCCAAGTCAAAATCAATATTTAATAAAGTGTATATTTAGACTCAATTGACCCTTATATTTTTTTAATTAGTTCAATCCAATTCAAAATTAAATTTAAATCCTACTAATATAATATTTTTATTTTTACTCAATTTAAATATTTTTTCACAAAAAAATCAAATTTTTATTTTTATTTTAGTTGATAAATAAATAATTTTACACTAATTTTATGTTTTCAAATTATAAATGTATTTTTATATATTCAAATAATAAATTAATAAATCTTTTAGATTTGTATCATATGATTGATTTTTTTGGATATTTCTTAAAAATTTTTATTTTAAATGGTTTAAATATTTTATTATTTAAAATATATAAATTAATTTTCAAATTAATGTACCTACATTTCGAAATTAATGTACCTATAACACAACACAAATGTACTTAATTAATGTATCTACAACACAATATAAATGTACCTAGCTGTTTCAACAATGGACCTCAATCAAAAAAGCAATGTACTTAGAGTAACACTAATATTTATTATACAAATATTTATTAAAATTATTATTATAATT
Source organism: Omphalea diandra (assembly GCA_949677035.1). Taxonomy (NCBI): domain Eukaryota; kingdom Viridiplantae; phylum Streptophyta; class Magnoliopsida; order Malpighiales; family Euphorbiaceae; genus Omphalea; species Omphalea diandra. Next base: position 14,828 of record CATIWR010270583.1, on the reverse strand, counting down.
ATAAATTATATATAATTATATAATTATATAAATAATATAATATAATTTTATAGTAATATAATTTTATATTGTATTAATATAATTATATATAATATACAAAATTATAGTACATAAAAGTATATAAAAATTTCATTTATAAAAAAAGAAAAAAGTAAAATTAAAAAAATATACATATACTGCTTGCATTGCACACTCATCCCTTGCACAAATCAAGACTCTTGGTCCATATTGTTATATGGATAGGAGTCCAAGATATAAATTACCAGTCATAATAATTAAATGATAGTATTATAGTAGCCAATATAAGAATTCACCTATCTTAAAGATTTTTATTTAAGACCCTAAGCCCACGCTCGACAATAAATTTTCCTCGAGTATCCATTTTGAGTCTATAGTGCTCCTCCATTGCTTTTCCAATAAAATTTGAGCACAAAAAATAGGGAGCCTTTAGAATTTTTGCACATAAAGAATATAACATCAAATTTGTTATCCTTAGGTAGCCCAAGAGAGAGCATGAATTAGGTTTGATTATTTTTGTTTGTCTTAAGTATCGAATTTAAATAATTACTAAAACATGGGATAAGATATAGAGTTTGATAGTAGAATTTATAGAGATTTGATGCTATTCATTTATATCCTCTCTTCAAGTTACCACTTAAGAGTTCTAGTTATTCATTCTTAACTTACAAGTGTTAATCAAACCTTTACAAGTATAAATACATACACTTTTAGACTTACTTAATCAACTCTATAAGGATGTACACACTTTAATGAACTAACTTAATCTCATAAGAATTATAAAATAGTGTTATGGAGATTACACCATTTCATAAAGCTTACAGACTTATAAATTCACTCAAGAAAGCAAGAACACTTAAATTAGCTTTATTATCACTTGGATAGCACTTGAGAATCATTATGTAACTTTCAAAAGGGTGATTGAGGTCTCATTTTATACTTGAGCACATAAACTAATCATTTAGGGTCCTAAAGTTTTGAAAAATTTATTTAGATAAAAATAGTTATTATGCACTCCGATCATGGAATGGCCTATGTGGTCACGGAACACAATATATCGCTCTCAATAGTCATAAATATTTTGTGTTCATCCTCAAAATATTTTTAGTGTTACTCCCATGATCATGAATTTCTTCACGAATCATAAAATATTGTTTAATAGATTTAAGTCCTTTAAAAGCCTTTTCTATGATGTGAAACCCTTTCCATGGTTATGGCTTCTTGTATCGTGATTTTGACTTCAATTCCATGGTAGTCTTAATCTATCAATAGCTTCAGATTCAAATCTTTTCAATTTCCATAGGGCATGGCTCTTTTATGTGGTTAATGAGACCTTATCCACATTCATGGCTTAACTCCCACTATTATGGAATATGCTCTACTTATCCAAATCAATCTTGAAACATTCTTACTCTTTAAGGACTTTTATACTTAAAAATAATATCTTTTCAAGGATTTGGAAAAACTTAAGGAGCTCTACTAGATACCTTCCAAGGCTTGGAAGGCTTTTAAAACTACCAAACAAGTTTGAGATAAAATTATATAAGAATTTCAAGGGACTGACAGAACTAGACAAATCCACTTTTTGAACTTAAGACAATAGTTTAAAGTTTTCTAAATGAAAGAATTAGAGTTTGTCAGAAATTATGTTGATAGAGTGATGAAAGTTATCAACTAGATTAGGTTGATAGGAGAAGAGCTCTTATAGAAAAGAGTTGTTAAAAAGGTGCTAGTGAGCTTGCCTGAGAAGTTGGGGCAAAAATCTCCTCATTGAAAGTTTCATAGGACTTGCCTCGATTAACTTTAACTACGCTCTTAAACTCTCTAAAAGAGTAGAGTAGTGATGCTCATACAAGTGGGAAAACTCTATCGAGAATGCTCTTATAGTAAATCAAAGTGGAAGATCTTAGATAGGAGAAGAAACAAGTAAAAATGTTGGATGAAAAAAGGACAAAAACAAGAAACATACTCAAGAGAATAAAAGTAAGAGAAAGAAAAGCAGGGATAAGCCTTGTTCGCAAAATTATATGATGAACCTTAGTCCATTGCTTCATGGACCCAGATCTACATGTACATTTAGCCTTAACTGTATGTACATTGATATTGAAATGCATGTAAATTGAAATTATGTACATTGATATTAAATTGTATGTACATTGAAATACATGCACATTAATTCTTAATTATATGTACATTAATCATTAACTACATGTGCATTCAAGTCCATGATGCAGCATGGACCTAAGTCCATGGTATACGAATTGGGCTTTGTCAACATTATAATAAGAAAGACTCTTTAATTTGGTACTAGTATAGGTTTGGTGACCAGTGTAGAACTAAAAAATAGTTCAACCATATTAAGAAAATTTGAAAAAACAAAGCTAGTTAATAAGGTTGGCAATTAGAGTGATTGGTAGAAGGTGAATAATAACAAGAAGAACAAATGCTAATTACAACTTGTTATAAAGTTAGTAACAATATTTAGTCCCAAAATTTATAATTTATATTTTCCTAAAGTTATACTTATTAGAATTATTAAATATATTTTTCTAGTGAGTTTTTTGAATTTTTAATTAATTTGAGTATTTACATAATGTAAGGCTAATTTTATTGGAGAAAATGAATTGGATACATATATATATATATATATATATATATATATATGTAATTAACATTATGGCTAATGTAATTTAAGAAAGATAAATTATTTTAATATTTTTATTATTTATCTATGTACATGTGATTATGATATTATATTTTATTTCTAAGTTTTGAAACCTAATTATATTATATGTATAAAAGTTTTGTAAAGGTAACAATAATGATAATCATTATTATAAATAATTTTAAGTGAATTTCAATATTAAGTTATGTATAATTTATTTATAGTGTGATTTTATTTAAGTAGAGTTAGCAATAATAAAGTATTTTAAGTTAGAATTCAATAATTAAAAATAGTACTCATAAAAAAAATTATTTTAGTTCATGTATAAATATAATTTGAGTAATTTTTAGGAGTTTTAATTATGTGTATTTATATATTAATTATATATTAAATATTATAAATAAATTAAAAGAAAAGGAAAAAGGAATTGTGTGGTTGTGATTGGTTCACATTGGACCAATCACATTGTATATTTCAAGGAGCTCATACAGTATATAAAAAGAAGAAGAAGAAGAAGAAGAAGAAGAAGAAGAAGAAGGAATAAGAAAGGAAAAAAAAAAAAAAAGAAGGAAAGGGAGGAGAGAGAACAAGAGGAGGAAGGGCTGCCTCCTTCGTTTCTCTATGCTCCAACCACCATGGAGCAGCACAACGCTTGCCACTTAGTCTCCCTTATGTACTACAAGGGTCAACAGCACGTGGATGACAATAGAGGCAAAAATGTGATTTTTTAACCAACAAACTTCAAACTTCGTATCTCTTGATTTTAATATCCAAATCAAACATGATTGGTGGCATTAGAAAGCTGGTGAGCCCAGCATCAATTTGTTATTTGGCTCGTCATAAAAAATAGCCTATATTAGTAGCAGTAGCCAATCAAAGTTTTGATCCTTTTTATGATTTTTTATTCATTTTGGCGAATTAGAAAATAGTTTAACTACACTATCACCTCCTATAGACTCTTAGAAGGATAATCTATGTTTTGGTATGGGTGGTGTCATCAACGGTCACTAGGGTCAACTCTGACCACCATAGATGGCGACTCAAACGAGGCTCAGGAGGTGAATCAAGATAGAATGCTCTACTCATCATCCTAATCACAATGGTGTAATTCTAAAAAATTATAGATATTTTGGTGATATTTTATGAATTTTTATCTATTTTTTTATAATTATAATTTGAGTTTAAAATTATGGAATTAATGTTTATTAAAAGTTTAATGGTGCAAGAATAAACTAAATAGATATATGATGATGTTAATTAATTAGTGGATAGACCAATTAAGGTTTAATGGTGATTTTTGATTAAGTATAAAAATTAAGGGAGTTTATTTTAATTAGAGAAATTAATTGAAATTAACACAATTATTAAGAATTATGGAATTATTTTGGTATTTTATAGAATTAATAGGTGAGGTAGTTAAATTAATTTGAGATTTAATTAGGATTTGAGATAATTTATTGAATTAGAGGATTTAATTAAATTTAAAGAGATTATATTAATTAATAATGATTTTGAATATTATTCAAGGACTTAGAGATTCAAATGGAATGTTGGACATAAGTGATAATATTGAAGAATATATGGAATGATTGGAGACCCCGAATGAAAATTGTGTATTGTGATTTCTTGCAGGAATTATATTTGTTTTGCGAGAGGAATAATTCAATTTATAGGAAAAATTTTGCCGAATTTTTAGTACGATTAATTAATTTAAATAAAAAGATAAATTAATAGAATTATTAGAAATGAAATTAGAATTAGATACAAATTATAAGGAGTTTGAAAGAAGTGATTTCTAAATTATATTTATATATGATTACAGGATTAATGAATGGAGAATTAGCTTGGGAATGAAATTACTCGTCAGATGAGTGGATAAACACAAACCATGTATTTTCTTTAATTATTATTTATATATGTTAGAATTGAATCTAGATTTAAAGGTCATTTTTAATAATTGTTTTATGAAAAGATTATTTTTAATATTAAATTTTAGTGAGTGAATAAGTATGTTTTGAATTGATTTCAATTAAGTGATTATCTTTTAGATTTGTTTACAGAGTGATTTTTTGATTTTAAACTTTAGAGATTGAATATGTTTACTATATTGTAGAATTGAATTTTTATTATTTTTATCTATGAATTATTCTTAAAATGAAATTATGTTCTATTGCAATTGAAATGGACATGGATATTTTGGATTTACTAAATGGGAGTATATTCTATTATTATTTTGAATTAGAAGGTTAATTTAAATTTTATTATATGAGATGAGTAATATTATAGTTGGATAAAATGGATATACACTCAATTATATTGTTTATACAATCACATCTTAAATGTCAAGTGTTACACAAACATTGGTGTTTTACAATGTTTGAAATAACATTCAGTATAGACATGCTTTTAGAGCGTGTACTAGACGGTTGCTTGTTGGAGGCATTATGCTTGCACATATGATTGAGATTCGCACTCTAGGTTGCAAGTAGACATCTTCGCGCCTATTGCTTGTTAGAATAGGTAGATTGCATAGTTGAGTGTGTATATGATTTTATTAGTATATTTTATTGATTTTATTATTTATTGAGGATTTTAATTATTTTGTTTTGGATATGAAAAATTGTGAATATTAGTTTTATAAATTAATATATATCCAATGGTATATATATATATATATATATATATATATATATATATATATATATATATATACACACACACACACACACACTAGTTATTTTATCACATGATTTACACATGAAATCATGTATTATTTTTATTTTCTAAATTGTAATATTAAATATGTGAAACAGCTCCATGCAAACATAAACTTTTCCTTATAAGAAAAGTTAAAGCAAATCAAATAAATCTAAAAAAAACTATTGAAATAAAAAGCTTACAAAGCACGCAAATGTCCTTATAGAAATCAACAACATAATTTAAACATCTTAAAAATCTTTGCAATTAATTTTTATCTTTTGTTTCATTTGAAAATTTATCTACAAAATCAATAGCTCTATCATTGGGTTTAATAATACCTTGAAAAATAATGTAACCCAAAAATCGTACCTTAGTTTGAAAAAGTTTCATCTTTGGTGCAGACACCACTAACCCATTTATTTGGACCATAATGTAAAATTTTCTTATATGAGAAAAGTGTTGGTAGATATTTTAAAACAAAAAAAAAAAATCAAAACATCATCAACATAAGCAATTGATAATTCTTCACAACCTTTTAAAATATCATTCGTTATCCTTTGGAATTCTAAAGGAGCAATCTTCGGACTGATGACATAACATTCCACTTGTAGTGTCCAAAGTGAACATTGAAACCAGTTTTGTATCTGTTAGATTCAAGGATTTATACTTGCTAGAAACCTGATTTCATATCGAACTTGGAAAATATGTTAGCATTATATAGTATTTTCAACAAGGCTTTCTTATTAGGTTTGGATACATAATCCATTCAAGAACCTTATTGAGGGGCTTATAATTAATGACTAGTATGGGAATTCCTCATTCCTTTTTCAGTTGCATTATTAACATAAAATATTGAACAAATCCAAGGGGATAAAGATTTTCGAATCAAACATTTTTCAAGCTAATCATTTATCTCCTTGAGACTATGAGCTTGTAGCTCTTCATTCATATTGTTACTTTACTTTATATTAAGGAATTTGATAGCTCTAGCTCTAGTAGGAATGAATTTTTCATCAAATTCCTTAACATAAGGTAAAGTAACAATATTTTTTTTATTCCAAAAGGCATTAGGAAAGGTAGAACAAACACTGTCTTGACATAGTTTTTAAAATTCTTTTATTTTATTTTGAACATTAGGGTTTTATAATTAATCATCTATTCTTAAAATTTGAATTTATTTTGACAAAAAATTAATTTCTTTATGTTTATGATTAATAAAATTAACATCAAGATAAATTGAAGCTTATTGTAAAAGATTTATCTCCTTAGTAGGCATAGGAGACATAAATCTAAAAAAAATATATTTTCCATAAATAGTTTTAGTAATTCCTTTTTCACTAACTCTAAAAGAGTAAATTAAAATAGTAGAATGATTTTCTGAAATAACTCATGTTGTGAGGTTTTTGGCTAAAACAAATCCAATCACAACAAATCTTAGAAGTAGATAACTTATCATTGACATTTAATTTACCACCATCAGCAATATAAAGTTTTTTAGTTAGCTTCTTGTAATATATAGTGGGAATCGGTCCTTCTTAATTGGAGTTTATATCTGCACTAGAGTCTATCATAGCATTGGTGGTTAGATGAAAATCATTGTTTATAACAAGATTAACAATAATAATCCATTTTTGATAATTTATCTTAGAAATAACATTTACAACTTTTCTATGGGCAAGTTTTCAGTGATACATGAAAGAAGAGGAAGAGGTAACTTTGAATCATTTGAAGAGCTAGCTTGAAAATTGGAAACTTGGTTTTGGACAATATTTGAAATATGATACTTTAAAATTTCTTATTTAATCAAATAGTTTTTAGTTTTTAACTCTAAAATATCTTTCTTAATATTCTTTATTTCTTCTTGCAACTAATTTACAGTTGGAGGAGAAGAAACACTTTTGTCAAATCTTTTAAAAATATCATTTAAATTGTAACTTTCAAAATTTGCAGAGGGTTTTTCAAAAATTATTTCTTTTGATTTTAAAAGATATTCTTTCTGAACTTCAAGATTTTAAATTTTTTTAATAGCATAAAAAAGAAGTCTAGTGTCTTTAGTAATAACATTTAAGGCCTTTAGTATAGCGAAGATACGAAGTTGACCTGCTCCCTCCTACTTGATTGAAGAGCCTAAGCGTCCAAAGGAGAACTAATTAGAAAGAAGTTCACGTAAGCTTAGATCACTCTGATTTTACCTATTGAGACCACAAGCAAGCCGTTAAAGCCCTTTCCATCTTCATAGGTACGAGTGGTGATGATAAAGGCCATCCTTCCATTCTTATAGCTCTTGTGGCGTTAACAGCACCAAAGCCCAGGGTTAGGCCAATGGGTAATCGGGGTTAAGCCAAAGTCTGTATTTTCGAAGGCGATCAAATAATTTTTGTAAATGAAGGGTCTTCACGATTCAATGATCATATTGTTGACATAAACCTCCATGTCCTTGTGCATCATGTCATGAAAGAGTCATAGCCTTTTGGTAAGTGGCACCAACCTTTCTTTTTTTCAAACCGAAAGGCATGACTTTTTAATAGAATGCCCCACCTGATATGGTGATGAATGACGTCTTTGTCTGATCTTCCTCAATCAACCTTCTTTTGTTTTCGCCTGAGAAAGCGTCTATGACTGAGAACTTCTCATGTCCGGTCATTGAGTCGATGAGGACATCTATGATGGGGAGAGTGAAGTCATCCTCTTGTCAAAATCGCCTTGTGACACCGTCTTTCACTTGTTATAGAATAAGGCAACAACAACATCCTTCTGAGTTTCAGCCTTGATCTGCGACGCTTTCCACTCGTACTACTGCTGCCACATATGGTTCAGAAGTCTCAACCCGGCTGAGAGCGTCTGCAACCACATTCTTTTTGCCTAGCTTGTACTCAAGGTGATTTCTTATCAAACTAAGCTAGAAATTCTTGCCATGCACAAACCTCTGCGTGAGCTTATCGCCACGTTGTCCATGTACACCACAAACTTTCCTCCGAGCAGATAATGCCTCTAGAGATGCAGGCAGTGCACTACCACCCTCATCTCTTTCTCATGGACAAAATACCTCTGTTCTATCTCATTTAGCTTTCAACTCTCATAGACTAATTATTGGATGTCCACACTGCATTAACACGTCATTGATTACTCTATCTGATGCATTCATGTTCACTTTGAAAGGTTTGTCGAACTCAGGCAACTTCAGCATAACATGGGTTTTGTCGCCACCGACATCTTTAGCCTGTCAAAAGATGTTTGACAATTGAAAGACCAAACCCAATTTCAGTCTTTCTTCAAAAGATTAGTTAGCACAACTACTTTCTTCTAATATCCCTCACTCAATAAATAGCTTATAGTAATTGGCTAGGCCTAGAAAATATCATAACTTCGATATGTTAATGAGCGTAGGCCAATCTACTATCGCTTGGACTTTCTTCTCATCAATTGAGACTTATCCTTGAGTTATGCGATGCCCAAGGAACTACATTTCTGTTTGGGTAAAACTCAACTACTAAAGCCCTCTTCAAGTATAGTTGAGCTAAAGCCCTCAACTTGTCTAGCATAAGACTGAGGTATTGCACATGTTCCTCAAGGCTGTTATCGTACACCATATTCTCATTGTAGTATAAAACTCAAAAGATTTCATTATATGGATAAAGAATATTATTCATTAAATTACAGAATATAGCAGGAGCATTTGTTAAGCCAAAAGGCATTACAAGATACTTAAATGAACCGTAACACGTTACCATTGTCGTCTTTGGCTCATCGCTTGCTGCAAAGAGTAGTATTTGAATCTGTAGCTGATGATGATAATGTTGCAGTAACTATGGTAGTATGAATGAATTTCCTCCTCAATGTAGAGAATTGTCCACCTAACAAAATCACGAGTTTACTCAAAGCATGCTTCCCCAAAGCCTTACAGTAAAGGTAGGTAATCCTCTTCTTCTAATTAGCCTTAAAGGTAGCTCAAACGCTCCCATCCCATTCATCTTTCCCTTAGGATGATAAAATTATGCTTTTTCTAATAGGAAAGTCTCAAAAAGGTTGACTTTCTATCAAAGAGATAGCAGGGTAAGGGCTTAAAATAAAAGACAATTTGCAAGAAAGAAGAAGTAAGTGAGTCTAATGGCCTTTTAATATGCCAACATAAGCAAACAAGTGGAGATGCATCGAGGAATGCCCTCTTAGAAAAAACACGAAAAGGTTGTGAAAAACTACTTACCCTAAGTGAACTAACTACCTTTTTATCCGAACCAACTTCATCTTCATCCAAAACAGAGTAGGTTGGGGTAGGATAGGAATCACCCGCTAAGGGTAGGGCAGAGGACGAACTAGTTGATGCTGAAATCAAGCTAGGCAGATCGACTAAAAAGATTAGGACTTAAAGCCCTAACTCACCTTGGGGATTTTTATAGATTTCATTTCCTTTGACCAATTCTACTACTAAGAATGGAATTCCTCTGAGGGTCTCGGGACCCATAACAAGTTGAATAAACTCTTTCTTTGGCTTTAGCCCGCTAAGCCTGCTTCAAGAGAAGGATTAAGATGTTATGATTTTCTACTTTGTTAGAGCAAGGTATTTCCTCAATTGGTATTGATGTATTCTGTCAAAGAATCTCCTTAATGTCACACAGTGTTCATCTCTGCCCCTAGACTTGACTATCATATTAAAAAAATATACTTAAACTTTCTTATGCATCATGTCACGCAATAAGATTGTAGTTGCCCTTTGATATGTTACCTCGACTTTTTTAAGTTTCTTTTTTAAGTTGAAAGGCATGACATAGTAGAAAAATCTTTCTAACTGGGGAATATGTAGGTTTTATGCATATCTTCTGACTCCATCTTTATTTGATTGTACCCTGAGAAGCCATCCATGAAGAATAAGAATTCATGCCCCACTGTATTGTCAATTAAGATTTTAATTTGTGGTAAGGCAAAGAGAAATCCTTTTTGGGATCGACTTTGTGGAGATCGTGAAAGTCAATGCACATGAGGACTTTATCGTCCTTTTTTCAGGATAAGAATTATATTGGCTAACTAGAGTATTCCGTCACTATAAGAAATCCTGACTTTAGCTATTTTCTACTTCTTCTTTGTTTTTCAACGTCTATTTGGGCCTAATTCTTTCTCCTCAGTTTTTGTTGACTGGTTTGGCATCAGAATACAAAAGAATATGCTTAACTATGCCTATGTTGAATTCAGGCATATCATCGTAGGACCATGCAAAGATATCCTTATATTCTTTCAAAAGGTCAATCTGGCTTGTTCCTTCTTTGAGAGTCAAATGAAAGTGATTCCTATCCCTAACCTTTTGGGTTCGTTTGCGGTCCCTAAATGAATTGGTTAGGTTTCTTCTATGATGGGTTGAGCCTTCCTTTCCTTTGATCTCTCTACCATTTCTAAGAGTTTCGGAGGAGTTTAACCATAAGTTTCTTCCTCATCTACCTGTATGAGGCACTGATCCTTGGAAGGGGAGCTAAGATTTGCTATTTTTTTCCTTTTTTTTCTAAGATTTTAAGCATCTCATCATCATTAACAAACTCCAACACGTAAGTAAACCTATATTTCATTGCAAAACATAAGTTCCTTGATTACAGACTCTCTGGCCCTTAAGGTTAACCTCTCGACTTCATAAATGATAACAGACACTGAAGGGATAGACTTTAGACCATCCTCCGAAGAGTTTACATTAAACAGGGACTCAACGAACTTAACTAAGACTGGTTCAAATAGAACATTGAAAAACTTCAACTGAGGAAGAGAAGCCCAATTGCGTGGTGCTCCATCAGTTGGGATGATGAGAATGGATGGGTCTTTTGCCACTGGGTCCGCAATTATCATGGACACTATCACTTATCCCTTGCCGCACCATCCTGGGCAAACATAACTTGAAACTGGTATTCTTCCTTAATCTTTGATTCAACAGCTGTTTCTTCTTTCTTCTCTGGATACCAGTTAAGTTCTTGGTTCTTCCCACTGATAGATCATTTTAGCTTTCCCCTCTTCTAGCTCCCAGGTGCCTTTATCTGAAAATAAATATTTTAAAACCTAGCATGCGGTTCCTGTAGCATCGATCCATGGCTCCAAAAAATTGAAAAAGGGAAAGTTATATCCTTCTTTGAGGCAATCTTTCAGGATTTGCTCTGCCTTACAACCTTGCATCCCATTGTAATTGCCATTGTAGCATGTGTGTGGCCTAGACCATAAGGGCTATGAGGACTTGACGTCATCCCCACCTTTCGCTAGTATATCACTTGCAGTCCCTCGTGAGTGCAACATATACCCTTACATTTGTTTCGGAGCAGTTTCAGCTGAGCGTACTAAACCCACTATGTACCATACCACCGAGCGACTCGCCTGAATGCCGAGTCTTTTCTTTCTTCGTCGCCAACTCATACTAATAACATATGTCATCACTTGGGCCAAAAGCTGGACTTTACTAAATAAGAAAGAACTTTCTATGTTATTAGTAAAGCACACTAGCTGCAATCAAACTAAAATGCACACTAAAAAGTGCTTTGAAAGGCATCGGCTCCCCTCTTGCCGATAGCACAGCTACATGCTGACACTTAATAGTAGCATTGGCAGGTTACTTGGCTCTTCGACTCACTTCGATTGCAAAGAATTTCTCCTTAGGCACATATCTTAGCAACACAAAATGAAGGTTTCACTTGTTATAGGACTTGACTAAACATCTCACGATACGAGTTGATGACAACCATGCAGCACCTGTATGAAAGTAAGTACCATCCCGTTAAGGGACCTATTTTATTATTCATATGTCAAGGGTTGGTAAGGTTTTATGCGTTGCATCGAATTAAACCACATGCTCCACCGCTTATGCAAGCCCCCATCAATTCCTTTGAGTTTCGGTCTTCCGACCGTACTCCCCAGGCGGAGTGTTTTACACATTAGCTGGGCCCCTGATCCGCGTAGGCCATGGGCAAACACTCATCATTTATGGCATGGACTACTAAGGTATCTAATCTCCTTCACTCCCTATGCTTTCGCACCTTAGCATCGGTAGGGACCCAAAAAGCTGCCTTCGCTTTTGGCGTTCTTCGTAGATCTATGGATTTCACCCCTACACATGAAATTCCACTCTCTTTTATACCACTCAAGTGAATTGGTTTCGAGAGTATTCCGCCAGTTTTTAGTGACTTTCACTTTCAACTCTATTCACCGCTTACGTGCCCTTTATGCCTAGTCATTCGGAAGAACACTTGCCTACTCCCCGTCTTACTATGGCTGCTGGTATAGAGTTAGCCGGGGCTTCTTCGTTGAGTCCTGTCATGATCGTGCACTTGATGAAAGAGCTTTATAAGCGGTATTGCCCTTCTTCACTCACGTGATATTGCTAGATTGGGCTTTTGTCCATTGTCTAAGATTCCCCATTATTTGCCCCTATGGGAGTCTGGGTCGTGTCTCAATCTAGTGTGGTTAATCATCCGAAAAGACCAACTAAGCATCATTGGCTTGGTCAGCCTTTACCTGTCCAACTACCTAATACTACGCAGGCTCTTCAAACAACACTTTTTAGCTTTCTTCAGGATTTGCCTGAACTATTTGGCAGATTCTCACGCGTTATGCACCCGTTCGCCACTTTGTTCTCAACTCTTCCCACCTCCAGGGTGAGATAACTTTAGCTAGGAGCCCGTTTTTCTTTCTGCCCAGCTCTTCGAAAACAACATTCGACTTACATGTGTTAAACATATAACTAGCTTCTGAGCCAGGATTAAACTCTTCTTTTGAGTATGATTGGGCCCTGCAGTGGTAGAACCTGGTGAACCAAGCATACTACTTCCTAACCTTTTGTGGACCTTTCTTCTCTTATGATTTTTGGTACTTTCTTTAGAAAAGTGATTGATATCTTAGAGAGTCTCAGTCTACTTACTCAACTAATCCAATCGTGGAGTGATAGTGGTATAGTAGTTGTGTGGTAGTTGAGACTTTGACCTCTTTCTTAAAGCTACAACATCCCATCAATCCTCACATTGGCTCTGCTAATTGGCTTTGCTATCAAGGCATAACATTCTATGGACTTTTCCACCACATCCAGAAATGGTATGCCAACACATTTTTTCATTAGCCAACCAAAGTTTTTTTATGGCAATAACCGCGTTTGTCATTAAAAGTAAACTGGTGTTCTCCTATGCAAGTAACACTCTACTTGGAAGACCTAGGTAATATGAGTAGGATATGTAATACATCAATAGGGACGAAGCCTAAACCTGCTTTAACTTCCCCAGTTCCAACTTAGTACTAGGTTTAGGCTTTAGCCCCTTACTCAACATAGGGCCCACTGCTTATGCCTTTTTTGGTATGATTCGAAAGGGCTCTGGATGAGGCCTTTACTTAAAAGGGCTGAAGCCCCAACTAATCCACCATCCCCGTGGATGCTAAGTTATCCGAACTCCTAATATCAATGAGCCTTTTTGCACTGGCCAATTCTGACATAGATTTGGAATAGAGCCTTCTGTCTCCTCTTCCTTTCTGCTGACATTGGCTCACCTTGCCACATAATCTAATGACAATGAAGTATCTAAAATGGCTTTGAGCATCCAGCTTCATGCTGCCTGCTCTCTCCTTCTTCAGCACTTCCCAGTCCACAATAAACCTGATCTTCTTCTTGATCCATCTGAATCACACCTTTGTTGATCCAATGGCCAAGAAATAACACTTTCATCTGAGCACCATTTCATGTACAACTTCTTTTCTTGCTACACCCTAAACACAGTACTTAGGCCTCCAGTGAGTGATTGTAAATGATTATGTTATCGAGGTTTTCCACTACAAACTGGTCAAGGTAAGAGGTAAGGGTTTGAGTTTTCCATTTAAGTGCAGAACAAGACCTGAATTAGGATGATATTCATAGCTCAGTTACTTTTTGTGCACGTTATGGAGTCTCCACTCCATGCTGAAAGCTCTTTCAAATAGCATGAACATTAAAAGTATTCAATTAGACTAAAGCATTTTTATTTTATGATTAATAGAAATGGAAACTCTTTTGTTATATGCCTTATACCCACCCTTGGTAAAGAAAGCTTTGATAGATCCTAACAAAAATTATGTACATAATGAGGATCACAATCATTGATACAATTTGGGTATCAAGCTATCTTATTAATCTATTTACAAAAAAGCCTTCGGTGAAGTGATGAAATTGTGATACATAATCAATCCTATTTGTTTTTGTTTATTACTAAAATGAATCGAATCCCATCAAATATTTATATTTATATTTTTCCTTTGAATTACTCATATATATATACTATGATTTTCATTTCGCACCTGAAACTATTCTAGGAGAAGTTCGAATGCGTTCCGTTCGGATATTGATCGGTCTTGGTTTGACATGGTTTACGCGTTACTGGTTTCCGGAAGAGTTAATTTCTCCATTAGCTAAACCCTTTCTTACCCTGCCTTTGGACTCGTATTTTGTTTGTACACAATCAACGGA
>CATIWR010270568.1:0-15871 GCA_949677035.1 Omphalea diandra | reverse complement strand
AACCCACGTTTTCTGGTACAAAATTATTATCATAATAATATATAATCATGGTGTTTCAATTCCATTGGTTGGAAGGTCACTTTTCCTCTTTTAGTCCCTCTTCTTCACTCGTTAAGCACTTCCATCCATCTCCTAATTCCTATATGCTCCTTACACTTTTAATTGAGCTCTAAAACACCATTATTTATGATGCTATAATAAGCACACAACATGAAATAATTTTTCATATAACTATTCAAACACTGCATATATATTCAAGTATCCCAAATGCAACGGTGCCATTATCATTGTCGTGTTTTTAGAATTCACATGTCTGAAGGATTATTTATCCTGTGCATATGTTCATGTGAGATTTCATATCATTTGATATAGTGCATTTGCTCATATGTGATTTCATATCATTTGTGCAATGAATATATTTATGTGATAATGCTAATGAATAGGGATATGGATGTTACAGTGAATCAAAGAATAATGACCGCGGATTACAAGTCAGTAAGTATAGCTAAGAAATTATAAGATTTGACTATCTAAGCTATTATCCACTTAATAAATTGATGTTTAATTTAAGCAAATTGGCACAGGGGCACAATTGCATACAATTTTAATATATCCAAAGAGATAAATATCATATATATCACATAAGGCAATCATTCAATAAGAAATTTTACAATAAACAAAAACATTTCATAAGGATCTGATTTTTCACTTTAGGGAGCTTCCAACAAGCATTCCCAATGCTCTATTGTTGAAGTTCATCCTTTCTCCATTGAGAGGCTTTATGAAAATGTCTATAAGTTGATGATTTATGTCTATAAATTCTGATACTAAATCGCCATTTTAGATATGATCTTTAAGAAAATAATGTCTATATGTTTACTCCTAGAGTGCTGGATGGGACTTTTTGAGAGATATATAGCACTAACATTGTCACATTTGATGGGAATGTGATCAACAACTTTGCCATAATCCTTTTATTATTGTTTCAACCAAAGGACTTGGGTACAACAACAACCCGTAACTACATATTCAGCTTTGACAGTGGATAAAGAACAAAAACTTGCTTCTTACTAAACCAAGACGCTAAACACCCTTTTATGAATTGGTAAGTTCTATAAGTGCTTTTTCTATATAGAAGACTACTAGCATAACCCATATTTGAGTAACCTATAAGGCTAAATAAGGAATCTCTAGGATACCATAAGCTTAGATGCATTATTCCATGTAAATATTTGAAAATCCTTTTAACAACATTCAAATGAGATTCTTTGGGATAAGATTGAAACCTAGCACACATGCATACACTAAACATTATATCAGGTTTAGAAGTAGTATGATAGAGTAAAGAACCAATCCTACCTCGATACCTCTTCTCATCAACCAACTTACCCAATTCATCCTTGTTCAATTTGATGGTAGCACTCATTGGTGTTTTTTCTACTTTACATCTTTCCATGCCAAATTTCTTGAGAATGTCCTTTATGTGTTTAGCTTGGTTAATGAAAACCCCTTTTTTGGTTTACTTAATTTGTAGACCAAGGAAAATTTTGAGCTCTCCTATCATGCTCATCTCAAATTCCTTAGTCATACACTTAGCAAAATCCTCACATAGAGATTTATTAGTAGCACCAAAAATAATATCATTAACATAAATTTACACAATTTGTGTATCATAATTATGCTTTTTGACAAACAAAGTTGTGTCAACATTTCCCTTTTCTAAATGATTTTGCAAAAGAAAAGCATTCAACCTTTCAGAACAAGTTCTTGGATCTTGTTTCAAACCATACAAGGCTCTATTCAATTTAAAAACATAATTTGGAAAAGTATATTATTCAAAACCAATAGATTGTTCAACATAAACTTCCTCCTCAATGACACTATTTAGGAAGGCACTTTTGACATCCATTTGAAATAGTTTGAAATTCATGTGACAAGTATATGCTAAAAAAATCCTAATGGCCTCTAACGTTGCTACGAAGGCATAGGTTTCATCATAGTCAATGCCTTCCTTTTGGTTGTAACCTTTAGCAACTAATCTAGCCTTATTTCTAGTGATGAATACTTGCTCATCTAACTTATTCCTAAATACCCATTTGCAACTTACAATTGGGTGTTCTTTAGGCCTAGGAACAAGTTCCCATACATTGTTTCTCTCAAATTGGTTAAGTTTCTCTTGCATAGCAACCACCCAACTCTCATCATTAAAAGCCTCATCTATAGATTTTGGCTTAATTTGAGAAATAAAACAAGATTATTATCTAAAGTATTAAGTTATGATATAGTGCTTACACCCTTATAAGTATCACCAATGATTAGGCCTTTTGGGGTGATGCTTGGAAAATCTCCAATCCTTTATAAGATCTTGGTTTAGTGATTTCACTTGTTGATGTTGATATACTTTATCTTTTCTTGATAATTTTATTTCATCACGATCCTTATCCTTTTCTCTCGAATTATGCTTCAAATCTAATTTCTGAAAATCACCTATAAAGTCATCAACAAAAGAACTTTTCCCAAGATCAAGCTTATCAGATTCATCAAACACAATATTTATGAACTCTTCAACTACCATTGAACTTTTATTAAAAACCATATAGTCTTCACTATTAGTGGAGTAACCTAAGAAAATTCCTTCATTAGTTTTTGAATCAAAATTTCCAAGATTATCCTTGGTATTCAAGATATTGTACTTACATTCAAAAACTCTTAGGTATGCTAACTAAGGCTTTCTACCATTCCATAGCACATAATAAGTTCTATTAATAATGGGTCTTTTGAAAACTTTATTTGCAATATAATACAAAGTATGGATAGCTTCGGCCCAAAAGTAATTTGTCAATGAATGCTCATTGAGTATTGTTCTAGCCATATCTACTAGTGTTATGTATTTCCTCTATATAACACTATTTTGTTATGGTGTTCTAAGAGTTGAAAAGTTATGAAAAATCTCATTCTCTTTGAAAAGTTATGAAATCTCATTCTCTAAGCAATAAGATTCAAAAGATTCATTTTGAAATTCTTTTTCAT
This sequence comes from Omphalea diandra, assembly GCA_949677035.1. Taxonomy (NCBI): domain Eukaryota; kingdom Viridiplantae; phylum Streptophyta; class Magnoliopsida; order Malpighiales; family Euphorbiaceae; genus Omphalea; species Omphalea diandra. Next base: position 12,841 of record CATIWR010270568.1, on the reverse strand, counting down.
GGTCACTTCTTACAGAAGAAATGAAGTAACCCTTTTCATTTTGAATCCTTTTTACAAAACTTTTAAAAGCATCAAAAGTATCATGTTTATGAGCAAGAAAGTAAACCTAGAGTAATCATCAAGTAGGACTAGTGCATAATGCTTTCCACCTAAGCTAGCACTCCTAGTAGGTCCTATCATGTCCATACAAATTAGCTGAAAAGGTATATAAATACTTACAATGTTATTTGCTTTGAAGAAAGATTGATATTGCTTCCCCATTTGGGAAGGACCATATGTCTTATCTCTAGAGAACTTTAGCCTGGGAAGACCCTCCACTAGCTTTCCTTTTAATAAGCTTTTTAAGAGCACTATGCTAACATGTCTAAGTCTTCTATGCCTTAACCAAGCTTCATTTCTAAGAGACACAAGACACTTAAAGGATTGGTTAGCCAAATTGTCTAAGTCAATCAAGTAGGTATTTCCCTTGCTTTCACCCTTGAAAACTACCTTTTTATCCACCAAAGTAGTAACTTTACATTCTCTAAGGTCAATGGTGACTTTATTACCTTTGTCATATAATTGACTTACACTAAGCAAGTTATGTTGCAAGCCATCAATAAGTATAACGTCATTGATTAAAAAACATCCATTCTTACTAATGGTTCTAATGCCAATTATCTTACCTTTGGCATTGTTTCCAAAAGTGACATTGTCGCCCTTTTTTTCCTTTAGGGCCATAAATGGTTTTTTGTTGCCCATCATGTGCTTTGAGCATCCACTTTCTATGGATTCCTTAAAGTGTTGAGATCCTAACATTTGATACATATATGGTTATAAGTATATCAAAATGATTATGAATGCTTGGTATGCAACTATGGCATGATCCATGCAAGTGGACCTAGTGTTTATGCACATTTTCCTTATATGGCAGCTTAAGCTTGCTACACACTCACAACAATAACCCCATATATACTTATCCAAATGACTTTATTATTTTTTTTCAAATAAACTATACACATAGTGATACAACATACTCAATTTTCAGGCTAATATAAGACACACAGAAAATATGGTGAATTTTTGAATTTTGCCCTATTTCAATGTCATCATAGTCTAAGTATGTCTTACAATCTTAGGTATATCTCCAATAATGCAAATCCAATTGCAAAAATGATTTACCAAAAGTTACAAAACACATAAAAGAACAATTTTCATGTTTTACTTATTTTCAAGTTCAATATATAAAGTCATCAAAACAAATGACCAATATCAGGGAAGCAGGTTTTTAACATGTTAATAATCAATCATAATGAAGGGGCAATATCTCAACAACCATGTTAAAGTTGGTAAAAATATTTTACAATCATATATATAAGAGAAAATATACAACTTTCAAGTTTAACACACCACCAAATTCTTATATGTCCATTAAATTCTTATAAAACAAAATTATAAGACTAATGAGGTTTCATCCAGGTATAAGGTCAATCATAATCAATGAGCCATATCTCTTTCCAAATAATGAATCAATAAAAACTGCTTTACATGTACTTAGAAGGAACATAAACCAACAAGTTTTATATTTTTTGCTTTGCCAAAATAAGAACATAAGGCCATCAAAATATAAGAAAATATAAAGACTGAGGTCATTTTGGTTGGTTGTGAACCATACCGAATGAAGGAGCCATATTTCCTCACAAAAAAAAAAAAGTTTGAGATGCATTTAGATTGGACATAAAGCTATAACTTTCATATTTTACACTTTCCCTAATTCCTATTATAGAGTTATGAAATTATAGGTGCAACAAGCTGCTCTAACATGAAAACTAACACATACAACTCTTATTTCTCTTGAATTTTAACTTCCATACATGAGCTGTACCTCAAATACTCTATAATTCTCACTAAGCATACATGATTAACATATTATAAGGGGTTACTTTCATGATTAACAAGTTATGAGGGGTTACTTTCATGTAAGAAGAAGATAAATTAATTTGCTTATTTTCTCATAACCATAAAACCTTAGGATTCTTTCCTAGGTAGCTCACTTTTCTCTCTCCCCTTCTTCTTCTTCTTCTTTTTCTTCCTTAGATCCCTCTATTTCTTTCGCTGCTCCTTTATGTTTAACCTCTCTATTCTAATACTGAAGGCTAAAAAATTCCACTTGTAAACTTATTATAACAAGATAAAATCATGGTGTCTCACTTCCATTGATTGGAAGTTCACTTTCCCCTTTTAGTCCCTCTTCTTCACTCCTTAAGCACCTCCATCCATCTCCTAATCTCTATATGCTCCTTATACTTTTAAATAAGCTATATAACACCATTATTTATGATGCTATAACATGCACACAACATAAAATAATTTGCCATGCAACTATACAAACATTATAAATATGTTCAAGTGTCCCAAATGCAATTGTGCAAGTGTCATCATCATGCTTATCCAATTCACATATCTAAATGATCATTTATCTATTGCATATATTAATGTGGGATTTTAAATCATTTATGCAATGTTCATGTAAGAATGCCAATGAATATGGATAGGGATGTTCAATTGGTTACCTTAAATGGCTAGCCAATATTATGCTAGTGTTAAAGAATGATGGAAGAGTGAGGATGTGCATGGACTAAAGAGACCTAAATATGGCTTGCCCAAAGTATGACTTCCCTTTACCCCACACTGATGTGTTGGTAGATAGCAACATGTGTCATGTACTCTTTCATGAAAGATGTCTCAAGTTATAATCAAAGTTAATACTAACGGATGATTTCTCGAGTTATATTCTGAGTAGTATTATCTTACCTACATGCTCTTTCATGTACTCTTTCATGGATGTGCATGGACTAAAGATATATAAAGGTCAGATCCTAATATCCAAGCAATTTAGGGGTGGTTAACCTCTTCCCCAAGTCGTACCTAAATTTTGAACCCGATCTTTGATGGGGTAAAAATGAATTAAGCCTTCTAAATGACTTAGTTAGGTTCATATTTTGCCTTTCTTGGATTCTTTTCCTAACAAAGGTTAGGTGGCAACTCCACATTTTTTTAAGATAATACTAATGTATTTTCTTGCTTTGGTATCCCGTTGAACATCATTTGGATGAAAAAAAGGGCTTCAAAATAGCGTGAGGAATAAAGGATCCCTTATTTATCCAATCACATGCCACTCTTTTAGGGTTCTTACCAATGTAAAACCCTATTCTCTCGACCCCCTATTGGTCGATAAATGGATGGGGCCATAAACAAGATTCCATTTGTTCGAGCAAAATCCCAAGGCACTTATAGTGTCAAATTCACTAGGGACAGTGTATGAGAGGAATAAAGTTGGAAGGATCATTTGTGAATAGTGCGTGATTATGAAAGAACTCAAGTTTTTTTGTTCTATTTTTTACACCTTGGGGTAATGATTAAGAGAGAACTCAAGTTTCCCTTGACCTTGAAATACCTTGTTGTGTTAATAGTCATATGAATAATATTTTTCTAGTCCTTTGATCCTTTAGATTGTTATTTGCATTCTAATTACTCCTATGTTAGGTACTACTCTAGATGCTTTGTCTCTTCATGAGTAAAGTGAATGTTGATTTGATGACCTTGAGACCTTACTTAACTGAATCTTTGCCTTAAGCCACCTAACATTCTCCAAATTCTTGGCCTTCTATGTATGAATATCCTCTCTTTTATTCACAATTCATGCATTTAGTCATATATGTTATGGGTTATATTGTTTGGTTTGCAATGATAGAATGTGATAATTATGGGCATAGAAATATGCTAGGCACCTTGAGTATGGAGATATGGTATGGTGATCATCATAGGCTTCACTTCCATTTCTTTGTTGTCTTTGAGTTTTCTTTGGTTATTTGTTTGTATCCATTACTAACTTCATTCTTCTTTTAGGTGTAGGTGTGAGTGCTTAGGATTAGACCATGGACATGACCATAGCCATATCCTACTACTGATGATTGTATGTCTGGATGAATGTTGAATACATGCTAAGATCCCATACTACGATGCATGAGCTCCCTCTTACTATAGATAATTATATGTGTGAATGAATGTTGAATGCATGCTAAGATCCCATACTACAATGCATGATGCCTCTCTCATTTGAAATTGTTGACTTGATGTGCTTAATTGAATCATGCTTAATGTAGGTTTAGGGGCAGTAATCAGATTAATCCATTACAAGCACACCAAAGATGCTCGAAGGCCTTATCCTAATATTTGGATGGTGTGAGGGTGCCTAGCCCCTTCCCCAGGTCATACCCAATTTATAAACTGATTTATGATGGGGTAAATATGGAATGGGCCTTCTAATTGACTTATAATAGGTTTAGATTTGCCTTCCCCACAATCTTATCTTAACCATTATTGGGTGGCAAGTCATTATCTATTAGGGATGGTACTAAAGTATCATTCTGCATTTGGTCAGCCAATGGCCTTCTATATGGACTTAAGGCTCTGAAAAGTGCAAGGCCTAAAGGATCTCCCATTGATCCAACACATGCCATTTTTTAATGTTATCACTAATGTGAAGACCCTCGTCCTCTCGATCCCCTATTGATAGATAAATGGTAGGAGTTATAAGCAAGATTCTACTCATTTGAGCATAGCCACGAAACATCTAAGGCATTGACAATGGTGACTCTATTGGGGATCAAAAATTAAATTTTCATTTAATATCTGGTATACTTTCAATGTTTTGAACTTATTATCGACATAGTCCCTTACATTCTTATAGTCTTCACACTTTGTCATGAGCACTAGGTGCCCTTAGACAAACTAATGGTTCTCTGAACATGAGGCAAAAGCTCTATTAGAGCTTAAAAGATTGTAATAAGGATTCATCACTTATGTGCCTAGCACCTTCGGGTATATTGAATTGGGGATCACAATAATGGCCTTTTAAGCTTATAGGAGCCATCGACAATAGTAATGTTATTAACCGCTAGGCGCATATAGGAACTAGTGGTACCTTGGAATAGGACACCCTTTTGTTTGAATTTCTTCCTTAAGAAGGTAGTGTAAAAGTCATCAAAGAACATAATTAGGTATCCTTAATGTATGAGTAAATGTAACCTAATTCCTCTTAATATAATTATTTCCTAAATATAAATACTTGTGTATTCCCCTTCCCCATTATGTAAATACTTTATGTACATCCCTTTTTCCTTAAAGGGATGTCTTTCATTCCTTGTACATATTTTTAGTATTTAAAGAGTTTGTCCTTTTAATGCTTTTGTGTATATGTTCTTTTGAGGCTTTAACTTTTCATAGTCTGAGCTGACTCTATTCATTCTTTAATTAATGATGGCGTAAGAATGGGACCCCACTTAGGAAATAGCCACTGGACCTAGTGTATGGGAGGAATAAGGTTGAAAGGATCTTATGTAAAATGGTGTGTGCATATTATGCATACATGCGTTCATTATTTGCTTATGCATCATATTGATAACACTTATCTTATAACCATCATAGCTCTATCCAAACTTTCGTGGAAGAGAAGGGGTAACCAACATGTTAGGAAAAGAAAGACATCAAATCTGAGCCAAAAGGTTAGTAATTGAACTAAACATACTACAAGAAGTTTTTGAGAGATTGATGTCTGATCTCAACTGCAAGGTGGAAGAAAGGATTGTCGAGGAAGTCAACAAGTGGGTCATTGAATTTTTGAACAAGGGTGACACGTCTACATGTAGGATTGATAAATGAAAGGCACCTATGGAAATCCTACAGCCTATTGTGATTGATGATGATCTATTTGGGGTGAAGGAGTATCAGGATAGCAAGCTTGCCAAGGAAGATGGAAGCACTGCTACTATCCTATATAAATATGTGGAGACCGAGAAGGCGAGCCCTCTACTTGATGACTTTGTTAAATAGGTAGAAAATATGCAGAAAGCCTTGGGTGATAAAGGTTTAGAGAAAGATATAGATATTGAGGAATTGTTTGTTTGTATACTCGAGAAGTTGCCAGCTAATTTATGCATGATTGAGCTACCAAAGCTCTCAGGAACCTAAAATTCAAAGAATAATGCTCGTTCATTTGTGTAAATCATGAAGCCTCTAGGGTATCAATTGGTATAATGTTGGAGCTCTTTGATTTTTCATTAGAGTGATTAGCTAATATATGGTACTTAAACCAACCTATGACTATCAGGGAAGGTTGGAAGTAACTTATAGAGGCTTTTGAAAGGCATTATGCTTATAATTATATTTTAGAAGTCACGCTGCAAAACTTAGCATCTTTAAAGTAAAAAATTAGGAAAAGCTTCAATGATTACATTAAAAGGTGGAAGAAGATATCTTTAGAGGCTATCACAAGGCCTACAGAGAGATAATAGGTCATAATGAGTATCAAAGGAGTTTTGCTTATTATTAGCATGAGAAATGGGGAATGTTGGTCATTTATTTCAAGGATCTCTAAGCAGTAGGCTTGCAAGGTAAAGAATTAGAGTCTAAGTCAAAAAGGCAATACGTGAAAGGAAGAAGCACCTTATCCCAGTTCCAAGCATAAGGGAATAAGACGACCCATGTTAATGCAATAATGGTGCCAAGATAGTTTATTAATTTGGGAATACCTCAGTCTAAGGCATTTGAGAGGTTACATAAGAAGGGGGTACTAAAACCTTTAGCACCAAGACCACCTCATAATCCATTGCTTAGGGGTATGACACTAATGCTTATTGTGCTTTTCCTTAAGGAGCATATCATAACATTAATGACTATTATAGATTGATGCATGAGATTTAGAACATATTAAAGAAAATACATTGTTCCACCAAAATCTTAAAGGTCTTGCATCTTAGGGAATCCTCTTCCAAACTATCATTATGTTCCTCCCTCAAATCAATGGACTTTTGTGATTGAATATGGGATTCCTGAAGAAATTGTTATGGCCACTATAAAGGAGGTCACAAAGGAGGCTTTAGCAGTTTACACTATCAATCCATAGGAAAGATTAGATGAAACGATAAAAGAGGTGCAAAGAGGGAGAATGATGTAGAAGGACAATGATGAAGAAAAGAAAGATGAGCAAGTGAATCATATGACTCATAGTAGGAAATTCTATCTTGATAGGGAAGTTCCGAAGGAACTAAGGGTTGAAAAAGGGATAGATGAACTAATGGTCGAAGAAAAAGTGGAGGGCAATCCCAGTGTAAAGCAGTTGAAGAAGGTACCAGCTCAAATTAATGTATAGGAACTGCTTATCACCTCTTAGGAGCATAAAAAGGCTATTGTAAAAGCCTAATCTAGTTTGATCATTTTCAATGAAACTATTTTGAAAAATGTTATTGCATTGGTAACTTATAAGGGCAAAATCACTTTTTCAGATGAGGATTTACCATTAAAGTGAACAGATCACAATTTAGCCTTATTCATATGAGCTGAAGTGAAAGGAAGGCATACTTCATATGTAATAGTGGATGATGGCTTTAGGATTGACATTTGCCAAACAAAGTTATTGCATAAGTTTGGGTTGTCTATAAAGGACTTACAGGCTTCTGATAGTGTCATTAGTGTGATGATAGTAGAAGACCAGCTGTAAGTGTATTCAAGATTATGGTGAAAATAAGATTAGTCAAGGCCATGATGGAGTTCACAGTCTTAAACATTCTAATTACTTTCTCACATTTATTAGAGATACCATGGTATCATCCTTTTAGTGTGGTACCTTACATTATTCACCAAAATGTTAATATCCTTTATAAAGAAGAGATTGTCACCATCTATGTTAAGGCTGGGGAAATTGTATAAGTTTTAAGTTTGGTTGTTTCACACTTTTAAGGATTTTAAGTTGTCAAAATTATAAACAAATGGGTTGATCCAAAGGTAATGGGGATCATGAAGAGCATAAACTTTCTTTTAGGGCAGGGGTTACGAAGGAATTCCACTGGCATATCAGAGTTCCTAGAGATTCTTACCTAGATTACTAAGAAAGGATTAGGGTACCATAATGAAGTGTCAAAGCATGAAGTGAGAGATTTATGAAGGCCACTGTCAAACTTCTTTGTAAAATAAAGCTAAGTTCTAAAAAATGTGGATTAAGGAAACCATTTAGAGTGCAAAATCATCAGATAATGACAAGGACAAACTCGAGAAAGCCTTTTTCTAGTTAGATGTTGGTGAATTAGAGGATTTGAATTATTGAGACTTTTCATATGAGGAAGATGATAAGATGAGAAAGAATGAGGGAAACTAGGTCACAGAGATTATAGATGGTTAGGACTCAGGTAAACATCTGGTTCTATAAGGTCCTTAGTCTACGTGGTCATGAAAAGACAACAAGAAGGCTACTAATGAAAAGATGGAACAATATGCACTAGAACAGAACCTTTAGGCCATTATGGAAGATCATTTAGATAAAGGGTATGACTTGTTATAGCAGAAAGCATCATTTGTAGACTCATAATAAGAGTATACTGGGCCATGGAAGTTCATTGAAGCTTCCTATGCAGTGATAATGTTGGAAGACATTGAGAGCATGATTATGAACTCCATTGATGAAGTAGGTGGTAAGGAAAAGAATAATTCTTTGGTCAAAATTGAGATTACCATGGTAGATGGAGCAACACTTTGGGTAAACTTTCTAAAGATTAACCAAAAGGATGATCGTATGAAATTAAGTTTTAAAGGGGTTGTCAAGGCAGTTGCTAGAATAGATGATAGGAAAGAGGTAGATCCTATATTGATTATTGATCTTCAGGTTCTAACTAATGGAATGAAGGATGAAGAAGAGAAGAAGGCTCAAAAGAAGAAGCTCTAGTTAACCAATCATATAAAGAGTACCTTATTGATGCTGCTGATGTTTTTATTTCCAGTCCCCTTTAGGACGATGATGTATTTCTTTCTAAGTTTAAGGTAATTAATGATGAGTTTGCTTACTTGTGAGATGTGTTTCCTAATGGTGGCATTTATGGCATGCATCATTTCATGAGCATATTTAACATTAATTATGTGCATTCTACTACATTTCACCTTGGCACATAGGAAAATCCAAAGATCTTGCTAATTTCTAATGATTTAACGTCAGATGAGCGAAGGAAATTCAAATAGATCCTTAGGAAATACTAATGGATTTTTGCCTAGACATACAAGGACATGCTAGGTGTTAATATGTGAACTACAAAACATAAAATTCTGACTTGCCCACACATGAGGCTAGTGAAACAAAAACTACGAAGGATGGGACCCCAATGGGCCTAGTTAGCCAAGGAAGAAGTAGCAAAATAGTTGAATGCCAAGTTCTTGGATATGGTAGAATTCCCAAAATGGTTAGTCAACAGAGTGCCAGTATCGAAGAAGGATGAAAAGGTAAGGATGTGAGTCGATTGCAGGGATCTGAATAAAGCATGCCTAAATGATGATTTTCCTTTACCAAACATATATGTTCTAGTTGAAAGTGTCGTGACCAGTGCCATGTGTTCCTTCATGGACAGATTCTCCAGGCATAACTAGATTCTTATGGCTATCATGGATAAGGTAAAGATAACTTCTATCATATGGTGGGGGATGTGTTGCTACAAGGTGATACCTTTTGGGCCAAAGAATGCAAAGATGACCTATAAGTAAATGGCAATTACCATACAACATGATTTGATCCATAAAGAGGTGAAAGTATATATGGATGATATTATGGTGAAATTAGAGAATAGGGAAGGGCACTTTGAAGCTTTGGAAAGTTATATAAAGAGACTTAATGAATATAATATGAGGCCAAATACTAAGAAGTGCATGTTCGGGGCCACCTTCGATAAGCTATTAGGAAATGTTGTCAGTGAGAAGGGAATCAAAGTGGATCTAGATAAAGTAAAGGCTATTTAGGAAATGCCTAAACCTAAGATATAGAAAGAGGTACGAGGTTTCTTAGGTCATTTACAGTATATCAACCAGTTAAAAGCAAGATTGACCTTTATATGTGATTGCATTTTCATGTTGTTAAGGAAGAATCAATTGATGAAATAGAATGGACAATGTTAAGAGGCCTTCAAAAATTAAAAGAGTATCTAACTAAATGTCATTGTTGAAACCACTAAGGGCCATAAGACCCTTAACTTTATATGTGACAGTGGAGGATAGTTATGTTAGTGCAATGTTGGATAAAAAAGATGAAGTAGGGAACGAGCACATAGTATATTACCTCAATAAGAAGTTGTTATCTTATGAAGAGAAGTGCAATCAGGTGGCAATGACCTATTTGGCACTACTATGGGCAATGAAGAAGCTGAGGTAATCTCTATGAAGCCTTGGCCACTTTGGTCTCTATTTAGGAAGGGCCTATGTAATCTCTATAAAGCCACTTATCACACTTCGATCTAGGACACAATGTTACTTGGGTGTAAGTGTGATATAAATGTCAGTGGAAAATCACCTCTGGTATTTCGATATACAAGGTTACTTAGAAGACAACGAATACCTATAAGGGACTATGAAGAAGGATAAGGACATGATTCAGAGGTTGTCTTCGCAATTTATGGTTTACAATGGGGTAGTGTATAAGAGAATGTTTGATGGACTTCATATGCGATGCCTAACTTAAGAAGAGGCCTATAAAGTTATGAAAGAGGTGCATGTTGGAGTCTATGCCCCCCCTCCCCCCCCCCCCCATATGAATGGAAAAGTGTTGGCATAGATAATTTTGAGGTTGGAGTATGATTAGACTACTATGGAATACGATTGTATTTAGAAAGTTTGAAGCTATCACCAATGCCAAATTCGTAATAGTCTCAGTCATTTATTGTCGACAAGTTGAAGAATTTGACTTTGCCTTGGGTGTTTATAGCATGGCACATTGATATAATTGGAGAAGTCAGACCAACTACTACTAGAGGGCAAAAATACATCGTTATAACAGTGGACTACCTATAATTGGGTGATAAACACCCACTTACTACCTATAATTGGGTGATTTTTAGGCCTAGGTATAAGTTCCCATACTTTGTTTCTCTCAAATTGGTTGAGTTCTTCTTGTATAGTAAGTACCCAACTTTCATCTTTAATGGCCTCATCAATTGATTTTGGCTCTAATTGAGAAACAAATGCAAGATTGTTATCTAAAGGATGAAGTTGAGATCTAGTACTTACACCCTTTAATGTATCACCAATGATCAAGTCTTTAGGGTGATACTTGGAGAATTTCCAATCTTTGGGTAGATCTTATCTTGGCCCTTCATCTTATTGATGTAGTGGTTCTTCTTCCAACCTTGATGATTCTTAGTCATCTCTTCTTGTAGCATCTTCCAATTCTAGCTTTTCAAGATTATCTATTGTGCCAATGCCAATTACCTTACCTTTGGTATTGTTACCAAATGTGACATTTCCACCTTCTTTCTCTTTGAGTGATGTGAATAGTCTTATATTTCCGGTTATATGCTTTGAGCAACCACTATCCACATGTCAATTACTTGCTTTGGTGGTAGTTACATTTCCTTAAAAAATAAGAGTCAATCACTTTTTCTTTAGTACCCAAGCATATTTGGGTCCTAGGGAGTTAGTGATTGAAGGATCCTCTAACTTAAGGTGAGCCTTCCTAATAAAGTAGTGTATATTGATATGCCCATATTTTATACAATAGTGGCATTAGAGATTAGACTTGTTTGTCTTTCTTCTATGTATGAATTTAGTATGAGTATGAAACTTTCTCATACCATGATCATGTGAGTGCATGCATGAACACATATGATGAGTAGGGGAAGAGGGTTTTCTATAAGGATGATTATGCCTTTTGTTATATATATAAGCATGATTGGCTCTTTGAGTCTTAGCTCTAGATCTTTGGGGAGCCTTCCCTTTGCCCTTAGGTTTAGAAGGCTCAGTGCTAGGAGAACTTTTCTTCCCAATTGCTTTAATGCTTGAGGTGTGAGATTGAGGTGTGAGATTATGAAGCTCTAACAAATGTAGTTGTGGAAGATGATGAAGCTCCATTAAAGCTTAGACCATCCCTAATTAAAGGTGGTCTTTGTGACACAATAAGAGTGTCTAAAACCTCTTTTCCTCTATGGAATTAGGAGATTGAGCTTCTAAGCTCAATGACTCCCCTTTGAATGAGTCATTCTCCTTTTTAAGTGACGCTAAGGAAGAAGATGATGTAGATAAATTTTCAACATATTTCTTAAGTTCTTCATTAGAAGCCCTCAATTCATTCACAAGCTCATTTAGAGACTTATACTCATCTTCTAATTTGGAGCATTTCTTCCTATAGGTTTTAACTTGTGATTTATACTTGTCACACTTCATAGTTATAGCTTCTAATAGCTTTTCATCTATATCATCTACTTCATAATCCGAATTAGAGTGGGAGGATGTATTTATCTCTTATGAAGAGTCCCCTAGTGCCATGAAGCATATGTTGGCCACCTCTCCTTCTTCCTCTTCTTCACTTGAGTCATCATCCTAAATGGCGGAGAAGCTTTTCTTCTTTTCTTTGTCCCATCTTTTCTTCTTCTTCAACTTGGGACATTCATGCTTCATATGCCCTTGTTTGCCACATTCATAGCATGTGACATCATTTGTTCTTTCTTTTGGGCTGATTTCTTGAAGACTCTTCACTCTTTTCTCCTTCTTATCAATTCCTTGGTTCTCCTTGAGAGCATTGCTAGCTCTTCTCCTTCTTTATCACTATCCTCTTCACTTGAGGATGTGTCTACTTCTTTCTCCCTTGTTGAAGCTTTGAGACCCATGGTTATTTTTTCTGAATTTTCACCTTGGACCCTTAGCTTCTTCATTTGCTCATCTTTTTGAATGGCCAACTCATGAGTCAAGAGCTTTCCAATGAGCACATCTGTTGGGACCTTTCCAATCTCTGGATTGGATTCTTGAATGCTGCACACCCTAGCCCTAAATTTGTCAA
>CATIWR010270530.1:0-22371 GCA_949677035.1 Omphalea diandra | reverse complement strand
TAATAATAAAAAATAATTATTTTATAATTTCATTGATTTTATATGAAATTGAAATTTATATAATGATAAATATAATGTTAATACAAACAAATTAAAAAATTATTATTATATGTGAAATGTTAAAAAAATATATTTATAAATTTATTTATATTTTTTAAATATTGAAATGTAACAAAAATATAATTAAACGACCTGATGAAACTGAAATTTATGTGTTTATAAACCGAACTAAATCAATCTTATAAAAAGTTCAGTTCGGTACGATTTGTTTCAATGAAATTACATTTATTTTAAATTTGGTACGATTCAAATGAGTTTAAGGTTAACGAATTACTTCAGTTAATTCAATTTATTTTGTTTTCGCTCTAAAAAACCGAACCAAAAACCTAAAATCAAAATTTTTAAAAATTATAACTGAATAAACTAATTTTATTAATGGATCAAATTGAACCACCTTGATTCTGTAATTTTTTACACTGTCCAGAGGCAGGATGATAATTTTAGGAAAATCCCTTCTTGCTTCCATATTTTCTCTCCAATATACGAGCTAAAATGTATTGTGGCTTATTCTAAAATTATTTTTTATATTTAAAAATGTTAAAAATATATTTATACATTGAGATAATTTCAAATGTTTCATACGAATTTCTTCACGAAATCAGAGGAACACAACAACACAACAAACAAAAATCCAACAAACAGAGGACAAAAATGGTGAAACACAGATCGTCAAGACTTAACTTAGCCTCGTTCGAGATCTACCAATGAAACACCGTTTTTGATAAAGATGATGCTGCCAATTTGATGGAGATGAAACTCAGTGAGGATTTGGACGGATAATTCGGTGATGGAGCCGAAAATCGATGGAGACGCAAAATTGGTTTTGACGAAGGAAGGAGGCCAAAGTCGGTAATTTAGGCAGGATGTATATGGGCATAATAGTCATTTCATAATAATCACCCTCACTCTCCAATGTTTTCTCTCCGTTTCGGGGAGAAAAGAGAGGAGGGAAAATAACTTTTATTTTTCCTCATCCTCCATATTTTACTCTCTTCCCAAACAAGGTGATTTCCCTTTCTTTCCTTATTTTAACCTCTTATTTTTCTCTCTTCCTTATTTTACTCTCTCCCAAATACAGGCTTAAAGAAAATGAAGGTAATGGTGATTAGTGGGACCTTTTTGAATGACTGATTAACTAAAAAATATTTATTTGTTTGCGTATAGATGTTAGATTTTTAGGAAAAGTAACTAAAAATTTAATAGTTAATTTATGCACAATATTTTAATATTTAATATTTAGGAAAAGTGCGTAGTACATTTTTTACAATATTCAGTTTTCAACTTAGTGATATTCTTCTTTATTTTTCATATATATATATATATATGGAGGTTTTGTGGGATTCTAATGGAGGTTTCATCAGCTGCGCGGTGATGACAGTGGAAGGTCTGTGTCAGGTTAGAGAAGCTGAAGCAATGGGTCTTGAGGAATACTATCTTGGACTAAAGGACGAGGACGAAGTAGTGTAATTTTTGAATTTGATTCGTTAGCAGTGGTTCAATCTGTACAGAAAACAGATTTTGGCGTTAACGAGTTCGGTACCGTTAATTAGTGATTGTGTAACAGACGGAGCTGCGTTTTCTGTCACTTCTGCTATTGCTGTTTCCCACACCTTAGCAAGAACGTCCAACTTGTTTTCTGGATTTATGGTTTGAGGCCCCATCTCGCTTTGTAATGATGCTTTGAGTTTTTAATTTTAAAAAATAAAATAACTAATAAAATTATTGTTAACTTTTAATTATTTGAACAATTAAATTTAAATTTAAATAATTAAATTACTGAAAATTATAGATTAAAAGCAAATAAAAATAAAATAAAATCAACAAACAACTAAACTTATAACGATTAAATTAAAAGAGCCAAGACTATTGATATATCTAATTCAATATTGTCCAAATTTTGGATCGTACGTTCTTTACGTATCAAATTCTTTCAAATGATCCAACTCGCATGCAAAATTGGTTCCATGGTAAAATCCGGATGACATCGCTTGTCGAATGGCTAAAATCGGTGAACTCGCGTGTTTGTGAACGAGTTTACCGAGTCCCCTAGCATCCTAGTTAGGGTTCTGCATCCACGGGCCTATGGGCTTTGAAGTGAAATACCAAACTTTATAACCTAAGCCCATACGTTTGAGTAAAAAACGGTGTGTATTGGTGTGTTTTGAGGAAAAAAGTTGAGAAACAGATATTCTTCTTCTTCGTTTCTCTTCTATGCTTCTGAAATCGGGGATTTGTATCCACACTGATATCTCTTCCTTTCTCTTCTTCATTCCTCATTCTTTTCTCCTGCTGTTGATTTCTTCCATGCCTTCTGCCCTCCTACACTCCAAAGAAGTTGTTGTTCGACACACACAGGTACGATAACTTTAAAATCACCAACTTTGTTGCTGCTCGCGAGCAACTTTGCTACTGCTACTCTTCTAATTTGTGGTTCACTTGTTATGAAGTATTTTAATACTAAATGTTGATCAGGAAATATTATGGTTAGAATTAGAAAATGGCTAAATTAAGCTAAATTGCAGAGTTGGCTTCTATGATCTCTTCTTTTTTAATAATATGGTAAATTATCTTTGCTTTCGGCTTAGAAGCCTCCTTTCTTCTTGGGAAGGGATGATCCCATTCGGTCATGGCTTATTCAGTTAACTTCAAACATATGTTGCTTTTGTTTTATGAAGATAATATTCATACATTTTACACTTATGTTTTCTTGTTATGACTATGTAGAGGGAAGTGCTTGCTCAGGACATAAAGTTATTATGTTTTAGTTGAATCCAGTTAAGCATGTATACCTGT
Source organism: Omphalea diandra (assembly GCA_949677035.1). Lineage (NCBI taxonomy): Eukaryota > Viridiplantae > Streptophyta > Magnoliopsida > Malpighiales > Euphorbiaceae > Omphalea > Omphalea diandra. The sequence goes on along the minus strand of CATIWR010270530.1, from coordinate 19,518 downwards.
AGTTTTTAAAGTTTGAGGCACTTAGTTCATTGAAAAGCTCATTCGTTATAGGTATAATTATATTTAAAGGGTATTTTGTTATATTATAAAATTTTACAATTTTACTATTTGATTTTAGTATTTTGATTCTAGAGTCCTACTGATTCAATAGTAGAAAAGCGAGTCTAATAACCTTGACCTACTCATTCTAATGAATATCAATTCATTAAACTAACCAAGATGATTTATTATTTTTCATAAGTTGAAGTTTTTTCTAATTTACTTAATATTCTTTTTCAATATATATTAAATATATTTCTATCAAGTAATCTTTAAATTCCTTTTTTACGGTTCTTGAAATAGAAAGTGCATTAAGTTCTATGAAAAACATATAAAATTAAAATGAATTATATATATATATATATATAAACCATTCAATTTACATCATAGATAATTTAGTCTATTATATAAAATTCTTTTCCAGTTTATTCACGTAAACCCATTTTATTAAAAAGTGGTCAAACTCGTAATTGCATTAAACACATTAATTTATAGATAATATGAAAATAAAAATATTTTGATTAAATAAAATAAAATAAAATTAATCTATTGTTGTGATTACGCTTTTCATAGCATTAGCTACAAAAAATTTAGTTGATAATAAATGAAATTAAACTAAAAAAATACAAAAAAAGAACTCATGATTTTCTTGGCTCCACAATGGATTCTTGTCCTACTCCTTGTAATTGTCTAGTTCTGCTCTCCTTGCTTCCGCATCCTGCGCTCTCCTTTTCCTCAAAAGAAAACCTTCTTTATTTATAAAAAATCTTCCCTCCAATCTCTAATAATTATCTCCTATAAAGTAGATACGTATCTTTTTAAATAGTCATTCAATAGCTCATGCAACCCTATCGAAACTGTAATTAAGCTCATGACCTGAGCCATGAATTTCCTATGAAAGTAATAAAGAGACATAAATAACTTAATTCAGAATAAAAATACTAAGAATATTAGAAAAATTTCTCATCCCTAATCTAAATTTATATACTAAATGATCTCTTATCAACTGTAGAATAGGAATCTAGATATAGATTGGAACTGACAGGTTATCTTTCCAATATAAGAGCAACTTCTTTAAGGTAAATAAGTCTCAAAATTTGCCCCTACTTGAATTAAATTGTTAGGTACATATTGGTAAGGCATGCCCACACCTTAATTCTGTAAGTATTCTACCCTCAATTGAGTTTCACTTTACTCTATAAATTGAAATTTTTGCAAATTGATATTTAAGTCTCCAGTCCCAAGCCCAACTCACTTAAAATATCAAATTTAATTTATTAAACATAAAATTTAGAAATTAAGCACAATTTAAATGAAAATAGGAGAAAATTAACTATAACTAATATATGCACGTTGCACTCCATCATTCAATTCAATACAAGACAACAACATAATAGCAAGAAATAAAAGAGGGAGAAGTAATTAAAATTAAACAAAAGCTAAATAAAATATATAATTTAGAGGAATTTTGGTGAAATAATGTAATATTTTTTTAAATAAAATTTTTTTCAATGATTTGTTTGTTTGCTGTTTCTTCCAATAATTTTCTCTTCTTCTTTTATAATATATTTTCCTATGTTGCAAATTTGAAAAAAAAAATTGAAGAAAGTAGAAGTTTGTAGGTTGAAAAAAATATATATATATATATATATTTATGGAAAAGATTTGTTTTATGGGGAAGAACTAAAAAAATTTTAGTTTGTTATATTACCCATTTGACATTATTATTGTTTATAGTATTTCTTAAAAAATCATTTGAAAGATAAAACATCCTATTTTAGAAAACACAAAATTTCAGGCTGCTTTTTTTATTCATTCTGTCACTTTATTATTTTTTTATTTTCTTTATAATTATTAGTTTTACGTTACACACTTTTTAATAAAAATTATTTTTAAAATTAGTGTAAAATTTCACTCTCTAAGAAAGTTTTAGAACGTCTTCTAAATTTTTTTTAAAAAATAAAGGTTTTTAAGCCTTCCTAAAAATAGGGCATTAAGCGATGGCTTAACGAGCCTAGGGAGAAGTTCCGCTCTGAATTGCTTTCAGAACGGCATTTGCATACATGTAACAGTTCGCGCTCGGTTATAAATGAAACACATTACATCGTCGTTAGCACATTGAAATCTTGTTATCATACTAACTGCTGTTCATATTAGGCGACCTATAATATATCATGCAAACATAAAACCATATACCTTAAGAGCCAGTCCTCTTCCAGCCAGCCAAATGATAGCGGGGGTAGTCATAGGTAAAATCCATCCACACTTTGCTTGCTCATGCACACATACACAGAGAGAGACCAAAAAACATTGTACTTATTGCATTTATATAATATCATATTAAATAGAAGCAATACCATTAAATTGATTGTTCATCATAATGGATATAATAGAAAACCAACCACTTAGTGGGATGCGTGAAAGTAAAAGGCACTTACAGTTACTTAAATGCAAACTACATGGAGGCGAACAATGGAAAGAGTAAAAAAGAATTGCCTGAATATCTATGGGAATATCCCGCAAAACTCTATAGATTATCTAATTAATAATAAGCACATATATTTAGAAACCAAGCCTTTTTAGAGAAAAGCTGCCATTCCCCAAGACAAATAACGCGAAGACAACTACAGCAGTAAGAAGGACCCACATCCATGTCTGCATCCTTCTCTTACCCCGGCTGCGTAGTGGCGGAGGCATTGGTTTTGTTCTGTTCTGCTTTACAAAATGAGATGGCTTTTGAGGCCTCTTTGTCACTGTTATAGACTTCTCTCTTGCTTCAGACTCCTTGGTTTCTCTAGGAGTCTCAGAAATTGGAATAGATTCTGCCTCATTCATGCCATTTGCTTCCTCCACTAATGCCTTCTTTTTCTCTTTCTTCTTTGCCCTCTTCTCCCTTTCCTGGATAAAGGGTCGCACACAATGGCAATGAATAATCCTTAACAATAGTGGATGCAAATAAAAAGATGAAACTGTGAAATTGCAAATTTCTTTTTGTCACATCAATAAATTTGCACTAATTGCCATGATCTCTAAAATGCAAATAAGTGGCAGTGTTACCTTCTCTTTCTGCTCAGCTTCCTTCTGTGCTCTTAGTGCAGCCCTGGCTTGAGCTTTGTCTGCATTTCGTTTTTTCCTCTCCATTGCCTCTTTAGCTTTGATCTTCTCCTCCAATCGCTGTTGTTCCTTCAACATGGCTGCTTCCTTTTCTTTTCTCAGTTCCTCCATCTTCCTAGCTAACTCCTCTTCCTCCTTCATTCTCTTGTGCTCCTCTTTCTCCTTTATTTGCAGATGCTCCTCTTGCCCTGCCTCTTCAATCTCATCCCTGGCAGAAACAGTTGCCAAGCCATTTCCCAAGGGAGCATGTTTTGCAGGTTTTTTAGACTTAACTGTTGGATTATTTTGGCCCCCAACCATTGCTGTTGATTTATCAACTGTCTCATTTGGCTCGACAGGTACAACTGTTTTTTCTTCGCTAAGAGTAGAAACAGAAGGTGCAATGTTGTCCTTGGCCGCTCTTTCATTAACAACAATGGGAATCACAGGCGGCTCCTCATCAGGGCCAAGCGAACGACCATCTAATGTCCGCAATCTCCTCAATGTACTCCTCATGTTGCATCTAATGTATTCTTTCCGAAACTCATCATTGTTGTTCCATAATTCCATAACCATCTCAACCTAATTCATCAATTTGTAAATTCAAAATGAGATATGATTTGCCAGATCTATGCAAAAAAAAAAAAAAAAAAGCTGCATTAGCCACCTGTTTAACACAATGATGTTGGAGATCCTCTTTATTTCCATTGGCTGCTAAATCATAAGCTGCCTTTGCATCATCCTTGTACTTCCAAAAGTATTTATTCTGAAGATTTAAAACTAGAATTATCTCTTTGCGTCACATCATGCCTATTCTTCAGGCACTGAACTCATTAAATTTTCAAAAGCAACTAGCTACAAATACAAAACCATGACTAATTGATAAATTAAAACAGAGGAACATTACTTTTAATCTAAATGTGAAATATTGATGCATCAGATATGTTTGGCATTTGAAAAAGATGGCATGTAGCCTCATGTTGAATAGATTTTGAAAAAATATTTTCATGTGCAAAAATTGACAACATACCTTGTCATACAGTCGTTTCCTCAGACTCTGAAGATGTGCATATGCTTCTTGGCGAATGTCATCTGCAGCTCTAAACTGAGCTATCAATTCATTTAGCTTAACAATTTCATCTTGATGTTTCTTCCTAGCACTTTTGGTGGCTGCTTCAGCTTTGAGAACATTTTCTCTCAAAAGATCTGACTCTTTCCTCAAAAGCTGCGCCAGAACATTAATAAGAAAACCAATTTAATACCTCTACTATAAAAGTACACAAAGAAAAGCTCTGTTTGTAATCTAGGAAATAGAATGAAAATGCTCACTTTGATTGTTATTGAAGTTCCCAAGCTTATGGATAAATTAGTATTAAAATTCCAAGGTTATGTTTAAATGTATGGAACGTATAAACAACGGACACCATTATTCCAACAGTTAGACCTTCCTAGATATAGATTCTCAATTCTTAAATTTCTGCGAAACATAAAATAGAGGAAAAAATACAAACTAACAAGAGGTTAGGTTTTTTTTTTTTTTTTTTTCCACTACATCAAAATAAGAGAGAACTGAATAAATTTTCTTTCCCACATTTGCACATCCATTTCAAGTACTTCAAACATAAAGCTAAATTGGTACCCTGGGAGATTACTTTCAGGTAATGACATGACCAGGAAATAATACCTTCAAGCGTTCTTCAACCTGGTCTTTCTGATCTATAGCTTCCTGAACATCCTCCTGGTTACCTAAACTAGAAGTGAGTTGGTCACGAGTTTGCTTCAACTGCTTGATTTCACGAATAAAATTCTTTTCTTCCTTCAATGGGAGGGTTTCATGTTGTATCATGTGTTCCATATTACGTATCTGCTTGCAAGCCACACATAGAGCCCTCATGAGACAGAAAATAAAGATCATTTACATATTAAAAAACATTTAATTTCACCAAACGAGGCACAATTTTTTTTAAGAAAAAAGGGCATACCTTGCCATCAATATCTTCAACAGAAAAAGCACTCTTCACTCTGTTAATCACAGATAGAACAGAGTCTATTTCCTTGCGTTTGGCCTTAAGCAAGTCACGAGCTGCTATCTCTTCTGATTTGGCAGCATCAAGACAGTCACCATACTCATTACAATTGGCCTAATCACAAAATCATTTTAGCAATCATATGACAACAAACAGGATACATTTTTAGGAAATTTAATAGGAGTACTTTGCAAAGATCCCATACCCTTTTCTTTTGCATTTCAGCTCGAATAACATCCCGACTTTTAGTCTTCTCATCAACCTGAAACTGCGCTTTTTTTATCTGTTCTTTTAAATTTTCATCATCATCATATCTGGGAATTCTAATCATGTAATAAAATGGCCTTTTTGCCACCTCCACTGCAGCATTTTGCCCATCAAAAGCATCAACAGTAGAGCCTTCTGGGGAAGAAGTTGATGCTTCTTCCCTGTTACCATCAGTGCCCTCCATTTCTTTAGGTATTGTTTTGAGACCCTCAATGCTAACAAGATGATCTCCTTTGTTCTCATCATCTTTATCATCCTGAATGCAATTTATGGTTCTCTCACCAGCAATTGCAGAGCCATTCAGAACATCAGGTTCAGATGCACAGCCATCATCATTAGGCAAAACATTTCTAGAAACCACTGATGTATATCCAACTTCCAACTCTAATTTTTCATCAACTGGATTCTCAATTGAATCACTTACAGAGGCTTTCTCTGGATCATCAACTGATACAGGGTTGCTGCCAACACATTTAGCAGACTCCCCTGAAACTTCAGCTTGTATGTCCATGGTATCACTAGTGAAAGTGGGTTTTTTTCCTTCAGATTCAATGGCTGTGGGATCAGTCTCAATTTCCAGTTTTGCATCATTATCTGGACAAGTTGGTATTGTATCAGTTACAAGAGGGCCACTCTTAACTTCTCTGTCACCAGCTGAATAAGAACTGAAACCTCCACTGCCATTCACATCTAGTTTTTCAACCATGGTCTCTGTTATTGTATTGCCGTATTTTTCTGTATCATCCACAGGATAAGAACTTCCAATTTCAACAACTGATTCTGATGCTTTATCACTGGAAGGAGCAACTGTAATGCTTTCATAACTTTCAACACCTACATTGTCATGAAAAACAGGTTTGACAACTTCAGAAGGCTTAATTTCTTCAGGTGTTGTTTGACTGGCAGGGGTAAAGTTAACAAGAGTCTGTGAAAAAATTTCTTCAGCATGATTAGTGGGCAAATTTTCTACTTTTTCACATGTAAAATGGCCACTAACCGCCTCTGATTCTAACTGTCCAGTAGACACAGTGATGTCATTTGTAATTGCTTCATTAACATTTATAGCTGGAAAGCTCTTGCAAGTTTCAGCATCAGAAGAATTTGAAGCTTTGTGCCTACCAATTTCAGCATTTGAAGAAATCAACGTTTCAACCTCCTTAGGAGAACTGTTTAGCTCAGAAGAGTTTTGACAGTCACCATCAGAACCATTAACAATACTTGTTTCTGCAACACTATCTTGAGCATGATCAGTAGACAAAGCATCAATGTATTCATTGCCTGCAGAGGCATCAGGAGCTTCTGGACCTTCCAGTTTTACATCAGCTGCCACTAGGCATGAGGTTGAATCTATATTTTGCTCCAACTCCATCTCAGATGGTATTTGGGGACCTTCCACAGGAAGGTTGGTGGTCAATCTTACCAGTTTATTCCCCTGATCCAAGTCCAAATTATTATGAAAGCCCTCAATAATTGCAATTGAAGAATCTTGATTTTGTATTGTATCTAGAACCAAGTTCAATTTCCTTTCTCCTCCAATCTGGTCTACATTATTACTAGAGTGATTCAGCTCTGACTCAGCAACACAAACACTGACTGGGACCCCCGCAACATCACCGTACTGATTCTGCGCTAATTCACCAACATCTATAGTGTCTGTGACTTGAGATTCCGGAGTTACATTGGACTCCATGCGGTGTTCCTCCCCAGCCTTCCCATTAACAACCTGCAACAACTCAGCTTTAGGTTCAACAGGCTCTGAAACATTAAATTGTTCCACATCTTTAAGCGAATCCAGCTTGAGATGCTCCTCATCTAGCTTCCCTTGATCATCATCCAGAGCATGCACCTCAGGTCCTGCAACGGGCATGGTTCCATTTGGAAATCTATCATCAACATCTTCACCTTCTTTCTCATCATTTGAGGCGACACCATTATTCCGGGAAGAACCAGCATCACTAATTACAGGATCAACCTCGGATTCAGGAGAACCGACAGGATCAGGGTTGGCATTGAGATCCGCAGTGTGAGTAGAATCATCAGCGACAGCAACAAAAACATAGGAGGCATCGGGATCATCTTCCCCACTCCGCTTCCCGCCGTCATTAATCCCATTGCAATTGCAATCAGCAGCAGATGTCGGCATATCTAATCCACACATGTCCTCCATTTCACTGGTTGGCAAGTTCACATCCGCCATCATTGCACGACCGCAAAATATTCAAAACGCTACCTCTCTCTTAGCTATACGATCACACCGACACACAAATGAAAACGGGCAATAGTAACGAATAATATGATATAATGCAAATAAAAATCACACTCTTCTGGTTAATCAAACCAAACACATTACAAGTGTGTGTACATAAAATCTAGATCTTTTCGAGATCAAAGAGGCTCACCTGAACTGTATCAGCGAGTCCAGATCAGACAGGCGCGAATGCGAGTGGATCGAGAGAGGGATCAGTTGACGCCAATGTGGTGGATATGGATGCACGGATCTTAGGGTTTTGAAGGAGGAATGGGGAAGGAGAGAATTATGCGTGAGCTTGATGTTTTTGTGAAGAAAAATCTTAAAACAAAACAAACAGCTGGCGAGGAGAGGGAAGAAGATAAGTTTTAATAGTATTACTGTGTATGTGGCTCTTCTGTTTGAACTCGGAAACGATCTTTACACGTTTTTTTTTTTTATCAGTGAACCCATCGCATCGCATCTCATCGGTTTAAAAAAAAAAAACAAAAAACATGCCATCGCTGTCAATTATATTTTTTTTTTAGAAAATACTGTCAATTATAAATTTAATGTTTACAATTATATGTCTTTTCTATTATTTTTTCATTTAATGATTTAAATACATGTCTATAAGTTTTTAATTTAATGATTTAGATCTTATTAATCAATAATTAATAAATATAAATAAAGTATAATATATAAATAATAGATAATGTGCAATCATATATTCTGATAGTTCTAAATTTCTATTCCAACTCAAACTTAAATACCTTTTCTAAATAAAAAAATTTATTTTATATATATATATATATAATACTTAAAAAATAGTATTTCACACTAATAAATATATAAATTTATCTGAAAATATAGAAAATAAATCTCATATTTTTATAAAAATATAAACACTATTTTTTTAAAATACTCAAGAATTATTAAATAATTTACTTTTAAACTATAATAAGTGCACATTTTGTTAAATAAGAGAATACAGAAATTAGCATCCACAATGGTAAGTACATATCTAAACTTTGAATTTGATTTTGAGTTCTAACTCCTTCATCTTCAAGTTGTAACTCGAAAAAAAAAAAAAAGAGTTACAAAAAGAGAAGACATGAGATGAGGGGGCAATGCAGAGAATGAAATGAGGCTGTTTTGGAGATGTGGGAGGCCAATCCAACAAAAAAGTGGGTCCGATGTCCCAAAACAATATTTCACAAACGCGTGAAAAGAAGGGGCCAAGGAAGAACATTCGTGTAACTTTTTATCAAAGCAAAATACTAGCATAATACCTTATTTGCCCTTTTTTTCTTGTATATATTATTATATTATAATTAAAAATATTATTTTATTAATATATATAATTATTGATTATTTTGAATAATTTTAATTTAATAAAATTATTTAAAATTTTATATTATAATATTATACATACACATTATAGTAAAATTCACCTATCTTGTAATGAAATAAATGTTAATATCTTTTTATTCTGATTTTATTAATTATAAATAATTGTTTAAAATTTTATATTAAATTCATTTGAGATATTCACGATATTAATATAATATTCTTTATCTTTTAACTTTCACTTTCCGCATCTCTCTTCCACTTTTTTCAAACTTTTCATTATTTTCATCAATCACGTCTCAATTTTTTTTAAAATTAACATATCTATCAGATTTGTTTAAATGAATCTATGATACCAATCAACACTACAATAACTAATTAACCATATTATTATCAGAAACAAATTTCTACTGTTAAAATATAAACAAACGATTGAATTTTGAAATTAAAACATGCTTAAAAATCAACACTCCAGTGATCTGCTTACTAAGTTGGCAAAAGTGAAATTCTTTTTTTTTTTTTTTTTGAATTAGTTTTTCTTTGCAAATAAGAGATACTGAATATGCATTGAATTAATTATTTTTTTATAAATTTGTTTTAAATTATGAAACATTTATTTTTATTATTATTCACTCAAAACTTACCTAGCTCTAAAATTAAAACACTAAAATCTTGTGAGAAGCAATTAGTTCTAATTTAACACTGATTTTATCAAATGATAGATATTTATTATTGTTCATAACATAATTGATTAAATACTAAAAGATTGAAGAGTATTGAGACTATACTAAAATTGCCACCAAAGATGATCTCAACTTATTGTTTGCCATATTTATTAAATTTCAAAGCCATATTTGTTAAATTTCAAAGTTTTAGACTGAACATCGATGCAATTCATATAGTTTAAATCGATTTTTAGAATTTAATGATGCAAATTATATTTTATAAATATATCAAAATAATTTTCGTGTTGTGTAACAATTTGTTTCACTCTATAGGAATTTTTATCTTACATGACAATAACAACAATAAGAAATAATAATTTTCAGCTTTTTAAATAATCAAATCTATGTTACAAACAAAAATATAAAAAATTATTATTGATTTCCTTCAATCTTTTAAGTTTTTGTTCTTGGACAGTATACAAATTTCATCACTAGAATTAGCATTTCATTAATTATTTATATGCTTTAAACTTTCAAAAACCATATAACCCAAAAAAAAAAAACTTATCGATTTTAAAACACGCCAAACCCAATTTTAGCTATTACTTTATCAAATTGATTTTTCATTGAAATGGAAAAATGAAAAACAATACCAAACAATTATGTTCATTACCTCAAGTCATACTCACAAATCACATGTTTCAAAAAGGCGCCTTCCCTCGTGATTGCTCATGTAATAACCGTTCTAGCATCCAATTTATAGATAATTATTGTATGAGCATTCATATAAAGTAGGAGTAACTCTTATGGAAGTGAAAAATACATTCTAAAGTGATTGCATGTTTATGCTATTGAAACCTTGTAATTTATAACCCTCTAATATTAATAACAAACATATTAATTGCACGATCTTTAAAAAAAAAAAAAAAAGAAGCAGATCCCTTGTTAATAAGTCATTTATTTTTAAAATTTAAAATGATGAATTTCTTTAGGGTATATGGACAGAAATATCTAAAAATAAAATAGTAATCATAAATATACTTCAAGTACCTACAATTTCCAAAAAAACATATTTGAATAGAATTACCTCAAAAATACAATTAAATATCCTTACCTCAGTCAATTTCATTCATCAAAATCCCTTAATAATAGAGGTGAGAAAAAAAAGGGCAAAGAAATCTTTTTACCTTAACATTCTTGATTTAACAAATCATCATATAACAAATCTGCAATAAACTGGAAGAAACAAATCATGTTTTCAACTGCAAAAATCTTCGCGCATATTCATTATCAACTCATTGATATATGAAACCAGAAAACATAGTTCACCACTTCTCCTTCCAACTTTTTTTTTTTTTCTTCATTTATTCAAAAATCTTCTTCTAACTGGATTTAAAAGTCATTAATCAATCAATATAAAAAAAAAAAAAAGGAGTTCGCATCTTTTCCTACAAACTCCTTTTTCAAGACAACTGCAAAAAAATGACAAATCATCATCTCTTAACTTTTTTTATAAACAGATAAAATCAATTAACAAAAATCTACAACTTAAACTATTTTCTCACACATTTTCCATCAAAATTTGTTTACATATCATGAAATAATGAACAACAATTGCTTTATTTTTTACAAATAATCTTCATATAATATGACTTAAAAACAGTTCAAAATATACTTAAAAATACATGAATTTAAAAAACAAAAAATAAATAAAATGTTTATCCATAGTTTACTTTTTATTTATTTATTGGTAATCAAAATGATAATCTTTTTTTAATCTCATTTTGTATTCAAAAACTGAAAAATATAATTATACATCTATTTGTGGTTTATCATACATCTATTTCTAGTTTAACATATTTTTCATTCATTAATAATAAATTATAAATAAAAAATATTTTCATTCATTAATAATAAATTATAAATAAAAAATATTTATAAATTGTTTATTGTTTATTTATTTCAATTTGATAAGAAATTATAATATATTTTTAAGGTCATTTTTAATTCAAAAACTGTAAAATGTGGCTATAAAATGAATATATATGGTTTACTATTCATATATTTATGGTTTATCATAAAATAACAAAGCGGCAAATGTTAACTAACACTTTCAATTTAACCTACTTCTCATCTTTTATTCAATTTTTAATAGAAAATGGATCTTACATTCAATTTTCAACAGAAAATGGATCTTCCACCTACATTTATTCATTACAATGGAATTTGGGATGTAGATTTGAAATACATCAACTTTGATGTAACTGATATTCTTATACTAGCATATTGCAATTTCAACAATTTATTGAAAATTATCAAAGAACAACTTAAACCATGCCAGAAGAAAGTGACAAAATGTTAACTAACACTTTCAATCTAACCTACTTTTCATCTTTTATTCAATTTTCAATAGAAAATGGATCTTACATTTAATTTTCAATAGAAAATTGATCTTACACCTACATTCATTCATTACTATGGAATTTGGGATGAAGATTTGAAATATATCAACTTTGATGTAACTGATATTCTTATACCAACATATTGCAATTTCAACAACCTATTGAAAACTATTAAAGACCAACTTAAACCATACCAAAAGAAAGAGGATTACATATAACACATCAAGTAAAAAATGGATATCCAACATTGAAGATAAAAAAAAAATGATCTTCAAATCTATTTGGAATTGAAAAAGAATGAACCAGACTTCACAAAATACTTGTTGTGTATTAATGTTGTTGAAAATGAAGCTACTTTTTTCACATCAACAACTTTCAAATATATAGACCTGAGCCATGAATAATAACTGCAAATACAGTTGAAAACTCATCAAATGCAGATTCCATGAGCAACATATGTGACTTCATTGACTTTGCAAATTATGTAAGCAAGACCATTTCACAAGTAGACAACTCAAAGAAAGAAGAAATTGAAATTGAGAAGGAAATTGAAGCAAGGGAAGTATACAAAGACAAAGACATTTTGATGTTAAACTTAGAGTTTTTATGCAATAAGAAATAATTTTCTATACAAAGTGCAGAAATCGTGTTATAGATAGTATTATATTTACTGTTTGAACGATACATGCAATTGATATTTGAGAGCATCACAAATTGGAAATACAAGTATGTTCAAGATTAGAAAACTCAACAACATTCATACTTATTCCCTAGAAATTGGAATAAGCAATCAAAGGGAAACTACTTCAAAAATTATAAGTGATTGCGTCAAGTCAAAGTTTGTCAAAAACAAAACTGTTTACACCTCGACAGATATGATAAAAGACATGAATGAAAATCATGAAATATCTCTCAACTACAAGAAAACTTAAAGGTCAAAGGAAAAGACATTAGAGAATTTAATAGAGAAACCAACATTTTCATGCCAAAAAACCAAGCTACTTATATATAGTTGAGAAGACAAATCCTGAATCAATTGTTGAACTAAAAATAAAAGAGGATGACACATTCCTCTATTTGTTTACGGAACTAGATGGATTAATTAAAGGATGAAAATACTACAAACCAATTTTGGTAGTCGATGGAACTTTCTTAAAGACATCGTATAGAGATACATCGCTATCTGCATGCACACAAGACAGAGATAACCACCTTTTCTCCTTTGGTTTTGCAATAATCAATTCAGAAAATGATGCTTCTTGGAGTGATTTTCAAAAAATTGAAAACAACTTTTGGAGAGAGAGAACAAATATATATCATATCAGACATGCATGAAAGTATAGAAAAGACAACTAAAAAAGTATGTATCACAAATACAAATAGTCGCATGTTTACAAACGATTTACTTTTGGTTTACATTTGGTTGATGTGTACTTTAAACAGGTTTTTCCATAAGTACCACATGAAGTATGCATGTATCATTTGCTAAACAACTTGAAAACACACTTCAAGAAAGGCACAAAGTAAATAAGAGATACATTCTTTACAACAGCACAAACGTACACCAATGAAGAATTCTAACATTTTATGAAAGAGTTAGGAAATATTGACAAGCGAATTATACCATACCTATAGAAGATTAGATCCCATAAATGTCTTGTTTATATTCTACAAACAATAAATACTTCACCATGACCTCCAATATTGTTGAATCACTAAATTCTGCAAACAAAGCATTAAGAGAACTTTCAATAATAACTCTACTGGAGTACTTGCGTTTTTTAGTACAAGAATGGATACATTCAAATAGAAACATTGTCAAATCAACATTCACAAAAATGACTATAAAAAATTGAAAGCGTCTTATTGAGAACTTCAACAATTCTATGACATTATTAGTAAATATCCTAACCATTTATACTACATATACATTGTCATTATAACTTCTTCACTTTGTACTATATGATAAACATATAATAAAAAAATAAAATATCATTCACCATTATATCTCTCAATTCACTAATGAATTTTTTTATACTAATAGGTCCAACCTACAAATGAAGATATGTACAAAGTCAAAGACATTGAAGCAACATTCATAGTAGATATGAAAAAAAGAACTTGCACATGCAACAAGTTCCAAATGGATGAGCTTCCATGTATGTATTTGCAATCTTGAAAAAAATACAATCAATATCCTTATGTATATTGCTTAGGTTTTTATAGTAAAAACCAATATACTCACTACATATGATGCAATAATATATCTAATCGGGAATGAATCCACATGGGATATACCAAATGAAATAAAAAAAAAAAAATCAAATTTCTCCCTCCATAAGGTAGATTGAAATTAGGAAGAATAAAGAAAAGAATATACAAAACTGTGTGGGAGAATAAAACTAGCAACAAGTGCAACAAATATGGACAGATCGGACACAACAGGAAGACAAGCAGGAATCAACCATGAAAACCGTGATATCCAATAACTCATTTAAATAGTACACTTGCACAAATTTTAAAAATATTAGCATGCAATATTCAGTAATTATAAAACTCTCCAAATATTTTTTAAAACATAATAAAGAAAATACATGAGGTTGATTTTCCATTTACAATAGATTTACTTTCTATTTTATTATATTTGTTAACAATATTCAATTCGTAAATATATGATACTATAAATCAGAACTGTGAAGATGTTTATTTCATGTTTACAAAATATTTATTTGTAAGATACCATAAGCTAAACTTCATTCCCTGTAAAATTATTTTATTCCAATAGCCAAAAAAAATAATAAAAAATAAATATGCTCTTCTCAAGTGCCTTTTAGGCAAATATCATATTCATTCTCACTCAAAAAATTAATAATTTTATGCTTTTAAATAACATTTGATTGAGCTACAAAAAAAAAAAAAACTTTAACTCTTCATTTAACTCTTCATTAAATAAAAAAATATTTTCAACCGAACAATACTCAAGTTATAATGAAACTTCAATAACATTTAAATTAATATTACACACACTAATATATATAACTATCATCCAACTTACAAATAAATCCTATATCTAAAACTACAAATGTTTATAACCTAATTACAAATATATAAAAAAAAATAGTCCTATGAATTCATAACACCACACAAGATATCAATCTTTTATTGATCACTTAGGGCTACAGGATAATCATTATCATTTTTTGCATTATTTTTTTCTTTATATTTGTCATGAAAATACAACCAAACAACAAGCCTAGCATTGTGACCCTTACATCAAAATCTTCAACAGGGATTTCTTCGCCATAAATTAAGTACTCTACAAATGACATCACAAACATCCCACAATTACTAACAAAAAACACAAATTATGTAAAAATGTTACAAAAAATAAAAAAAATAATACATCAAAATTACATATCAAATTAAGAGGATAAATCCAATCAATTCAACAACAAATTGTGTCGTCAAAAATTTTCTAATATAGGGACCGATATTAAAATCAATATCGAAACGTGAATCATAAAACCGAACCATTGATAAGAAATGTGGTAATAGAATACTATATGATATGAGAATCTCTCTACATAACTGGTCACAATTAGCTTATTTCAACGAATTATAAACAAAAGTCTTTTTATCCCTGAAACTGAGATGCCCTAAAATCCAGTGTTCTTTAGACACACAATGGATAGGGAATAAGTCAAAATCCATATCAGTCCACCGTAGATTACAACATACATGATAACTAAGAACATACTCATTAATCACACTACCAACGGAAACAACAAACAAGCTATCATTTTTCACCTTGAACTTCTCATACAACAATCTAATACACACATCAAACAACAAATTAGTGGTAGTGAACTTCATCTTCTTCTCACTGCTATACTTCCCTTTCTTTCTCAAATAATAAAATACAGTATCCATATGTTGCTAACAAAAAAAATATTAATATAAAACATAATAAAGAAAAACAAATGTTAATATAAAATGTAAAAAAATAATTAAAAATAAACATATAATAAACCAAAAACAAATATATAATAACATGTAAAACTTCTATTTCATTCCATAAGAACATATGAAAAGTCAACAGAAAATAAACATATAATAAACCAAAGATAAATACATAATAACATATAAAATTCTTTTATTTATTGCATAACAAACTAACTAAAAATAAATATATATTAAACGAAAGATAAACATAAACAACATATAAAAAACTTTTAGTCCATTCCATAATAACATATAATAAGTCAACAAAAGATAAACATATAATAAACCAAAGATAAATATACATATATTTCAACTAAAATACTATCATTTATAGAACAATGAATGGAACCATGTTTTCTCGATAGTAGCAACACCAAAATCAAAGGAATACTTTATTATATTCACTTTCTTTGAATAGAATGAACATTGTAGAAAAAAACTAATTTCAAATAATTTAGAACCAAAAAAACAATAAATACATAAAAGTATAACAAACTTGAAATAGTCCATTTCCTTATAGTTTTTTCCTTCTTGACACCTTTCTCAATCCAAGACTTAAATGCATCTAATTTTTCATCCTTAGGCCAATGACCTATTTTGTTATCCAAAGGACAAGACCCAAATAGTTTTGATTCCATAATCTTCAATCCTTTCTTTCTCCTCATGTTTTTTTCAGAATCAGACGACCCAAACTCATTTAGAAAAAAAATTTATACAGACTTTCAGGTTTCAAAGTCCTTTTCTGAATAGCTAGCACATTAATAATATCAATTTCAACACTTTTTCATACCACAAACTGAAAAATAAAGTAACAATTTTAAACAATCAACCAATATAAAACAAAACTTAAAAAAAAAAAACACAAACAAACATGACACCACAAAATAAAACAATAACAAAGAAAAAACCTCAAAACACTTTAGCTTTTGAACAACTTTTATGGTAGCAACATTAGTGATCTTCAATTCTTCAGGATTCGACTCATCAGTAAAAGAAGAAGATGACATATCCTTCAATTAACTTTTATCAAACTTTCTACCATCATCAACAGAAAATCCACCTTATTTTCTATCACTTTGCCCACATTTTTGTCATCTCAATTTATCTTACCATCATCTTCATTTTTTTCATCACCAACATTTTCAACATCACTACCATCACTATCACTGTTCTCATCCCCTGCAAAATAAAACAACATTTAATTATACATATATAAAATTACTCAAATCAACCAAAAATCAACATAGTAACAACAAAATGAATAAAAAAACAAATTCAACAAACATATAATAATTTCATACAAAAATCAACAACTCAAAAACAATAAATCAACAAAAAATAAACACAAAACTTTTTAAATATACTTTTTTATCTGCATCTCCCTCATGTTGATTTCAAATTTATTCTATTTTTATATTGTTGCATTTTTTTTTTTTGCTTATTTAGCATGATGAGAAGAATTGCTAACTCCATAGTCACCATCTACTTCATTAGCAACTCCAGCTTCATCACCTTTGAATTTTGTACTACCCTACACTGAAAAAACAAGAAATATAAGAAATACTTATATTAGAACCAACAATTAATTAAAAAAATTAATATACCTCAAGTTTCAACTTTATGAAAGCCAACTCATAACAAATTTTACAAAACTGATTTTTCAAGTACATTTTGAAAAAACTCTAAAAATAAGTGACACCTGAATTTATTTTCCATTCATTTTTGATAAACAAATTCAGTTGCTTTTGCATTTTCTCTTGATTTCTCACAACTTCACCCAACTTTTTTTTTTCTACTTTTGCAAATCATTTGCATTATGATAAAGAATCTCCCTTAGAACCAGTTAAATCAGTAAAATCTTCTCTAAATAACCTAAAAAATCTCTTACCTTCCAAAAAAATAGTTGGATCAAATTTATTCAAAAAAAAACTATTCAACTTTGGTTTAGCTCTCTCCTTATCAGTAACAAATATATTCTCCAACCTCAACTAAAAAAAATATATCAATCAAACAAAAAAAACACATATAAAAATATCAAAAATTTTTTAAAAATTTGCAATAAAATCAAATTAAATTAAAAAAAAGGCAATACCTTTTTCCCAAACAAATTAAATACCTTCCTTTAAAGTTCATTGTTGGCCCTTGGCACCAAGAAGGGGAGTTAAATTGGTGTATAAAAATTTTAAAAACAAAGAAGAGGGGAAGAATAATGAGAATAATGGAGACAAGCTATTTATAGTGGTTCGGGTATTAACCAACCCTACGTCCACTCCCCAATTCACCAATTTATTTCACTCAATCACTAGTGTTTTACAAGCTCACACTCAACTTAGTGTTTAGGCTCACACTAAACCTTACAACTTGTGTTTTACAGGCTCACACAAAAAACCTTTTACAAGGGGGAGATTGTTGGACTAGGATAATTAATCCTAAGTTTAGAACCTCTTTTGATTTTGACAAAGGAGATTGATCATTACTAATATTTTTATTAAGTGTTGATTTTGCAGAAAAATAAGTCTCTCTAGTTAAGTTGAAAGAAAATCTTTTTAACTCCAAAGTGTCTCGCAACCGCAATCAAGGATTCACGACCGCGACTCTTGAGAAGACTTGCCAAAAATCAAACAAGCTAAATCGCGGAGTCATTCTCGGCCGCGAACAAGCAAAACGAAGCAAACCAAAAATGACAGACGAATTTGCGGTCTGTGTTGCGTCGGAGTAGAGACCGCGAATTACAAAAAGCTTCACAATGGAAAGATGTCCACAATCAGAGCTTGACAAGTATCCTAGGAAGCCGTTGGAAGTCAAAAAACGCGAAGGCTACATGTTGGTAGTGACCGCGATTTGAGAAGTAAAAATTGCAAATTTTGACAGACTGATTCTCGGTTAGAATTGCGGTCTACACAAATGAATTAACGACCGTGACTTATGCTGGCTGAAGAAACACAACGACTATATTTTCCTAAAGCACCATTGAAAACTAGCCGTTATAAAACTAGCCTTCGCGATTTGACTTCCAACGGCTTTTTAGGACACTTATCAAGCTCTGATTGTGGACATCTTCCATTGTGAAGCTTTTTGTAATTCGCGGTGTAACATTCCCAACACAAATCATATACATTTTAAATTACGTAATATTTGAATATATGTATTGAATAAATAAGTATTTAGGCATGTGAATTGGAGAAAACACGACAATAACACTTGCACTGTTGAAATTTGGATACTTAAAAATATATGTAATGTTTATATAGTTGCATAGTCAATTGTCTTATGTTGTGTGCATGTTATAGCATCATAAATAATGGTGTTATAGAGCTTAATTAAGAGTATAAGGAGCATTTAGGGATAAAAAGATGGATGAAGGTGTTTAAAGAGTGAAGAAGATGGACTAAAAAAGGAAAATGAACTTTTAACCAATAGGAAATGAAACCCAATTATTGTATCTA